>JAECUM010010742.1:0-24043 GCA_016617855.1 Megalonaias nervosa | reverse complement strand
TATATATATATATATATATTAATGGCACATGAGCACAATCCAGGGTATATAGTGTAAAAAAAGTTTAAGATATCAGCCCAAAGAAAAGAGAAG
This sequence comes from Megalonaias nervosa, assembly GCA_016617855.1. NCBI lineage: Eukaryota > Metazoa > Mollusca > Bivalvia > Unionida > Unionidae > Megalonaias > Megalonaias nervosa. Next base: position 23,950 of record JAECUM010010742.1, on the reverse strand, counting down.
AAAAAAGGTTAAAGTCTTGAAAAGAAAAAGCTACATTTTGTTTTTAAAAACTGTTGTCTTTGCATAAGTTCAAGAACATCATAGCTTGAACATCATAATGGAATGCATCCCTCTGCAAAAATGTTGCCCCCATGAGTTGTAAGCTGAAAATACTTTGAAGTTGGAAAATCTTGCATATAGTTTGTTTTGTAAAATGTGTCACAAACATTGTCACAAGCGTAGGAAAATTTGATTAAATATATCAACAGGAATTTTGAAGAAATCTGTATAAGAACAGAAAAATTACATGTGTATTGGCTCATTATCATCCAAAGGTCCATGATGTTCCAGGTGTTCATACAGGGATACTTCCAGAACATGTCTGCTTAAGCAGTTTGCAATGAAACTTTCATGGAGGGTTATACATGTCAGGTCACCCTTCTTTTTCTCAATTACCTCCACCTCTTCACAGCATAAGCACTCAATTGCCGAGTTCATCACTTGGCAACATCCACAATCACACCTGTAAGGAAAGTGTACAACATAATTTTGACCAATCATGAATGTTTAAAAATCACTTTCAAAGTTTAGAGTAAGCATTACCAAGTCAATGTGATTTTATTAGTAGAATTGTGTTTAATAGGTTAATATTCAGTGGAACTAGTGATAATGTGTGACCTGTGATTTTTGTGTTTATAGATTACAGAAGGAGTTGATCTTAGGTGTGTATTGACATTCACTGGTGTGTATTGACATTCATTATCATAGTCCTGTATTCTGGGTGGGCTTTGATTCTTCATTTGGAAAAGAAAACATGTGTGAAGAAGTAAATGTAGTTGAATTCAAAAAAATAATGAACAACAAAAAAATCTGTGATTACAGTGTACAGCATGTCATTATTTGCACTAGAATCAGTGCCCTGAAACAATGCTGCAACTCTATATTTACAAAATCTACATGTGGCTTTCATTGCTTTTAAAACTTATGAAAACTTTGCTACTTAATATAGAAAATGTTTTATTTAGCATGAGATAAACACTAGAATACAGCTTTACAAACATCTACTTTGATAACTCGCACTATCGGTATATTTTAAAAGTTTCAGGCAATTAAGGGAGGATTATCGACATTTGGGTCCACCAAAACTTACTGATTTATGCACAGGAGCTGACAAAGTACCAATTTCTTTTAACGAAATGTAACGTGCGTGTTTCTCATTTCTTATATGAAATGCATGCTATAAATCGGTACAAACCATTGTATGTTCTCGAGTCGTCCTTGTTCACTCAGCAAAATATCCTCTTCATCCGAAGAACCTGACGACAGTGATGTCGTATCGTCACTACTCTCTTCGTTGTTAGTGTTCAAAAGTGGCTCAAACTGATACGGTAAAATGTTCACGCTTACAGAGAAGTCCGGGAAATCGTTCTCGCAATTTTCCATGATGCAAAAGGGGAAAGAAATTATCTGAATCACGTTAGCAATCTTCGTAGTTAGCTCAGTTAAGTGGTAGCTATAGATATTATGACGTCACTGCCGGCCACGTGATACGTATCTAATTATCTCTCAAGGCACTTGCGCAAATAACCTAAATATCTCCTTGTAGTAACTAAAGGGCTCGAAAACGGTGTACGGGAATAAGATAATATATAATTTTCCAAGACGGGCAATCAAATAATAAAAAACAACATGTACGTTCCCTATTCCTTTAAGGTTTCATTCTAGGGTAAACAATTAGAATAAAGTGAAAACAATATTTCGAATTTGGGGAAATTACGATTTTCTTTTATTGGCAAGAGGCAATGTGGTGAATAAACTATTTACGTTTGGCATTTCTAACCTTCCACATCAAAATGAAAAAATATATGCCTTCAGTTAGGTGAATTTTTACTTTTCTCTGCGATGCATTTGGACAAAAGCAGCTTAAAAATTTGACCATTCTCTTTAACCAATAAAAAGGAAGATTAATCAAATGCTAAGTGTGTGTGTGTGTGTGTGTGTGTGTGTGTGTGTGTGTGTGTGTGTGTGTGTGTGTGTGTGTGCTCCTAAACTGGTGCTAATAATTTGTCTTCGTCTTCCTCGTGATGAGATAAATGTTACCCCGCGACTGGACTTTCCATCTCTTGGTACAAAAACCAACAAACATAATTTTTCTCACCCAATTTTGACAATTAAAATAACCCCGCTTTTTTAATTAGCAGATTCAACACATTCAGTATTAATCAGGTACTATTATTGCCTCTCACTTTGTATAACGGTCATCAGGTCTTGTACTCTTTTATGAAAATCGGAATAATTGTATCAGTGGAATCTAGCTATTTATAACGCTCGTAGAAAAGAAAAATTCAAGAAAAAGTTATAATTGTTATGTGTTGGAAGTATTGTACAGTGAGCATCTCGAGCCATGTGCTGTTGTTTTGTAAGTACCTCACTTTAATACGAATATGTTAGTGTGGGTAATGGGGTGACCTGTCGACCCTAAGTACACAAATTCTACGCAAGAGAAAATAGAAACATTAAAGCATTTGATAGTATTCTTGTATTATCACATTTAATCACTGCTTCTCATATGAAAATAAAAATAAGTAATTAATATCTTTTATATGTTTACTTTTAAGTTTCGTTAGTTCTAATTTGCAAAAAAAAGATTTATGTTAGGCAATGGTACGATACAGTACAATACTGGGTTCAGTTCCAACCAAGGGCGTAGTGATTGAGGAGATTTCTGATTTCTGACTGTCTTGGAAATTTATATTTTCTATCCTGGAAATATAGCAAGTATTGCTAATACTAGTAGTGTGAAAAGCTACATGGAGATTTTCTTGTGGAAAAGCGTGAGAACTGATTAATAAACTACTCTAACTGGTAAGATCAGGAATTTTCAGTTAAAATCACATTATTATGTTTGGGGTGGATTTTGGGTGTTTAACAAATTTTGAAGAAACCAGTCTGACATGATCCTTCCTTGGTTGCTGCTGTCTTTTCAGCAGCTCTTAAGAGAGTTTGCAGTTCTGTAGCTAGTGATGTGTATAGCCTGCGTGTCTGTTATTCTGTTTTAGTTAGTTTCACGCAGCATGGAGAAATCTTCCATCTATAGCTCATTAAATTTTCAGGTCTGCGTCATTAAATGTAGCTAAAGTACCTACATCGTTTCACACGCTACATTTAATGACGAGGAACGGAAAATTTACTGACTTACAGATACGATCAAGGTCGTGGAAAGTATTATACTTTCTAGCAAAATACCAAATAGCTCCATTGCGCACTGCAGACATCGTAGCGATATAACCCAAACATTGTTAAAACTACGTTAAAAATCCGAATCACACGCACACATAACCTCTATTTCGAGTGCGAGTATGTGTGTTTATCTCCATCAGAATGTTTTATATGGTGTGTTATCAAACTTGTAGAAATGTTAAGTTCCTTTATGCGCGAATTTCTTTAGGCTATATATTTGTTGATGTTACTTGATTTTATAACAACTCCGCCAGGCACAGTAGAAGACAATAAAAATATCTTCTTTTTAAAAGTAGTTACTAGCGCATGGACACCATGACTGAGACGACCTAACTGAGACAACCAGATTGAGATAAGAAAAGTAAGGTTATTAATATCAGTGTTATTGAAACAGGACCTAGTAGAAAAGGTACATCAAACAATGACTCACTGAAGCTCCTAACAGAAACAGCGCACAAAACAATGACTTTAAAAGGACTTATTCGAAAAGGCTCAGTTCAACAACGACTGTCGTAATGACCTAGTAGAAATGCACAATTAAACAATGACCTAATGGACAAAGCACATTCAGTAATAAATTTCTAACGGACCTTGTAGACAAAGCATTCAGCAATACGCTTTTAAAGGATCTAGTGGACAAGGCACAATCATTAATAAATTTCTACTGGACCAGTTAGACAAGGCATAGTCGATAGTATATTTCTACTGGACCTGGTAGACAAGGCACAGTCAGTAATAAATTTGTACTGGACCTAGAAGACAAGGCACAGTCAGTAAGTATGTTTCGTTAAGGTTTCATTGTAGGGTAAACAATTAGAATAAACTGAAAACAATATTTCGAATTTGGGGAAATTACAATTGTCTTTTATTGGCAAGAGGCAATGTGGTGAATAAACTATTTAAGTTTTGCATTTCTAACCTTCCACATCAAAATGAAAAATATATGCCTTCAGTTAGGTGAATTTTTACTTTTCTCTGCGATGCATTTGGACAAAAGCAGCTTAAAAATTTGACCATTCTCTTTAACCAATAAAAAGGAAGATTAATCAAATGCTAAGGTTGTGTTGCGTTTGTCTGTGTTTGTGTGTGTGTGTGTGTGTGTGTGTGTGTGCTCCTAAACTGGTGCTAATAATTTGTCTTCGTCTTCCTCGTGATGAGATAAATGTTACCCCGCGACTGGACTTTCCATCTCTTGGTACAAAAACCAACAAAGATAATTTTTCTCACCCAATTTTGACAATTAAAATAACCCCGCTTTTTTAATTAGCAGATTCAACACATTCAGTATTAATCAGGTACTATTATTGCCTCTCACTTTGTATAACGGTCATCAGGTCTTGTACTCTTTTATGAAAATCGGAATAATTGTATCAGTGGAATCTAGCTATTTATAACGCTCGTAGAAAAGAAAAATTCAAGAAAAAGTTATAATTGTTATGTGTTGGAAGTATTGTACAGTGAGCATCTCGAGCCATGTGCTGTTGTTTTGTAAGTACCTCTCTTTAATACGAATATGTTAGTGTGGGTAATGGGTGACCTGTCGACCCTAAGTACACAAATTCTACGCATGAGAAAATAGAAACGTTAAAGCATTTGATAGCATTACTGTATTATCACATTTAATCACTGGTTCTCATATGAAAATAAAAATAAGTAATTAATATCTTTTATATGTTTACTTTAACGTTTCGTTAGTTCTAATTTGGAAAAAAAGATCTATGTTAGGCAATGGTACGATACAGTATAATACTGGGAACAGTTCCAACCAAGGGCGTAGTGATTGAGGAGATTTATGATCTCTGACTTTCTTGGAAATTTATATTTTCTATCCTGGAAATATGGCAAGTATTGCTAATACTAGTAGTGTGATAAGCTACATGGATATTTTCTTGTGGAAAAGCGTGAGAACTGATTAATAAACTACTCTAACTGGTAAGATCAGGAATTTTCATTTAAAATCGCACTATTATGTTTGCGGTGGATTTTGGGTGTTTAACAAATTTTGAAGAAACCAGTCTGACATGATCCTTCCTTGGTTGCTGCTGTCTTTGCAGAAGCTCTTAAGAGAGTTTGGAGTTCTGTAGCTAGTGATATGTATAGCCTGCGTGTCTGTTATTCTGTTTTAGTTAGTTTCACGCAGCATGGAGAAATCTTCCATCTGTAGCTCATTAAATTTTCAGGTCTGCGTCATTAAATGTAGCTAAAGTACCTATATCGTTTCACACGCTACATTTAATGACGAGGAACGGAAAATTTATTGACTTACAGATACGATCAAGGTCGCACTGCTTTGTGGAAAGCATTATAGTTTCTAGCAAAATACCAAATAGCTCCATTGCGCACTGCAGACATCGTAGCGATATAACCCAAACATTGTTAAAACTACGTTAAAAATCCGAATCACACGCACACATAACCTCTATTTCGAGTGCGAGTATGTGTGTTTATCTCCATCAGAATGTTTTATATGGTGTGTTATCAACTTGTAGAAACCTAAAGTTCCTTTATGCGCGAATTTCTTTAGGCTATATATTTGCGCATTTCTTTAGGCTATATATCTGTTGATGTTACTTGATTTTATAACAACTCCGCCAGGCACAGTAGAAGACAATAAAAATATCTTCTTTTTAAAAGTAGTTACAAGCGCATGGACACCATGACTGAGACGACCTAACTGAGACAACCAGATTGAGATAAGAAAAGTAAGGTTAGCAGTATCAGTGTTATTGAAACAGGACCTAGTAGAAAAGGTACATCAAACAATGACTCACTGAAGCTCCTAACAGAAACAGCGCACAAAACAATGACTTTAAAAGGACTTATTCGAAAAGGCTCAGTTCAACAACGACTGTCGTAATGACCTAGTAGAAATGCACAATTAAACAATGACCTAGTGGACAAAGCACATTCAGTAATAAATTTCTAACGGACTTGTAGACAAAGCATTCAGCAATACGCTTTTAAAGGATCTAGTGGGCAAGGCACATTCATTAATAAATTTCTACTGGACCAGTTAGACAAGGCATAGTCGATAGTATATTTCTACTGGACCTGGTAGACAAGGCACAGTCAGTAATAAATTTGTATTGGACCTAGGAGACAAGGCACAGTCAGTAAGTATGTTTCGTTAAGGTTTCATTTTAGGGTAAACAATTAGAATAAAGTGAAAACAATATTTCGAATTTGGGGAAATTACGATTTTCTTTTATTGGCAAGAGGCAATGTGGTGAATAAACTATTTACGTTTTGCATTTCTAACCTTCCACATCAAAATGAAAAATATATGCCTTCAGTTAGGTGAATTTTTACTTTTCTCTGCAATGCATTTGGACAAAAGCAGCTTAAAAATTTGACCATTCTCTTTAACCAATAAAAGGGAAGATTAATCAAATGCTAAGGTTGTGTCTGCGTTTGTCTGTGTTTGTGTGTGTGTGTGTGTGTGTGTGTGTGTGTGTGTGTGTGTGTGTGTGCTCCTAAACTGGTGCTAATAATTTGTCTTCGTCTTCCTCGTGATGAGATAGATGTTACCCCGCGACTGGACTTTCCATCTCTTGGTATAAAAACCAACAAAGATAATTTTTCTCACCCAATTTTGACAATTAAAATAACCCCCTTTTTTAATTAGCAGATTCAACACATACAGTATTAATCAGGTACTATTATTGCCTCTCACTTTGTATAACGGTCATCAGGTCTTGTACTCTTTTATGAAAATCGGAATAATTGTATCAGTGGAATCTAGCTATTTATAACGCTCGTAGAAAAGAAAAATTCAAGAAAAAGTTATAATTGTTATGTGTTGGAAGTATTGTACAGTGAGCATCTCGAGCCATGTGCTGTTATTTTGTAAGTACCTCTCTTTAATACGAATATGTTAGTGTGGGTAATGGGGTGACCTGTCGACCCTAAGTACACAAATTCTACGCATGAGAAAATAGAAACGTTAAAGTATTTGATAGCATTACTGTATTATCACATTTAATCACTGCTTCTCATATGAAAATAAAAATAAGAATTAACATCTTTTATATGTTTACTTTTAAGTTTCGTTAGTTCTAATTTGCAAAAAAAGATCTATGTTAGGCAATGGTACGATACAGTACAATACTGGGTTCAGTTCCAACCAAGGGCGTAATGATTGAGGAGATTTCTGATTTCTGACTTTCTTGGAAATTTATATTTTCTATCCTGGAAATATGGCAAGTATTGCTAATACTAGTAGTGTGAAAAGCTACATGGAGATTTTCTTGTGGAAAAGCGTGAGAACCGATTAATAAACTACTCTAACTGGTAAGATCAGGAATTTTCATTTAAAATCGCATTATTATGTTTGGGGTGGATTTTGGGTGTTTAACAAATTTTGAAGAAACCAGTCTGACATGATCCTTCCTTGGTTGCTGCTGTCTTTTCAGCAGCTCTTAAGAGAGTCTGGAATTCTGTAGCTAGTGATATGTATAGCCTGCGTGTCTGTTATTCTGTTTTAGTTAGTTTCACGCAGCATGGAGAAATCTTCCATCTATAGTTCATTAAATTTTCAGGTCTGCGTCATTAAATGTAGCTAAAGTACCTACATCGTTTCACACGCTACATTTAATGACGAGGAACGGAAAATTTACTGACTTACAGATACGATCAAGGTCGTGGAAAGTATTATACTTTCTAGCAAAATACCAAATAGCTCCATTGCGCACTGCAGACATCGTAGCGATATAACTCAAACATTGTTAAAACTACGTTAAAAATCCGAATCACACGCACACATAACCTCTATTTCGAGTGCGAGTATGTGTGTTTATCTCCATCAGAATGTTTTATACGGTGTGTTATCAACTTGCAGAAATGTTAAGTTCCTTTATGCGCGAATTTCTTTAAGCTATATATTTGTTGATGTTACTTGATTTTATAACAACTCCGCCAGGCACAGTAGAAGACAATAAAAATATCTTCTTTTTAAAAGTAGTTACTAGCGCATGGACACCATGACTGAGACGACCTAACTGAGACAACCAGATTGAGATAAGAAAAGTAAGGTTATTAATATCAGTGTTATTGAAACAGGACCTAGTAGAAAAGGTACATCAAACAATGACTCACTGAAGCTCCTAACAGAAACAGCGCACAAAACAATGACTTTAAAAGGACTTATTCGAAAAGGCTCAGTTCAACAACGACTGTCGTAATGACCTAGTAGAAATGCACAATTAAACAATGACCTAATGGACAAAGCACATTCAGTAATAAATTTCTAACGGACCTTGTAGACAAAGCATTCAGCAATACGCTTTTAAAGGATCTAGTGGACAAGGCACAATCATTAATAAATTTCTACTGGACCAGTTAGACAAGGCATAGTCGATAGTATATTTCTACTGGACCTGGTAGACAAGGCACAGTCAGTAATAAATTTGTACTGGACCTAGAAGACAAGGCACAGTCAGTAAGTATGTTTCGTTAAGGTTTCATTTAGGGTAAACAATTAGAATAAACTGAAAACAATATTTCGAATTTGGGGAAATTACAATTGTCTTTTATTGGCAAGAGGCAATGTGGTGAATAAACTATTTACGTTTTGCATTTCTAACCTTCCACATCAAAATGAAAAATATATGCCTTCAGTTAGGTGAATTTTTACTTTTCTCTGCGATGCATTTGGACAAAAGCAGCTTAAAAATTTGACCATTCTCTTTAACCAATAAAAAGGAAGATTAATCAAATGCTAAGGTTGTGTGTGTGTGTGTGTGTGTGTGTGTGTGTGTGTGTGCTCCTAAACTGGTGCTAATAATTTGTCTTCGTCTTCCTCGTGATGAGATAGATGTTACCCCGCGACTGGACTTTCCATCTCTTGGTATAAAAACCAACAAAGATAATTTTTCTCACCCAATTTTGACAATTAAAATAACCCCCTTTTTTAATTAGCAGATTCAACACATACAGTATTAATCAGGTACTATTATTGCCTCTCACTTTGTATAACGGTCATCAGGTCTTGTACTCTTTTATGAAAATCGGAATAATTGTATCAGTGGAATCTAGCTATTTATAACGCTCGTAGAAAAGAAAAATTCAAGAAAAAGTTATAATTGTTATGTGTTGGAAGTATTGTACAGTGAGCATCTCGAGCCATGTGCTGTTGTTTGTAAGTACCTCTCTTTAATACGAATATGTTAGTGTGGGTAATGGGGTGACCTGTCGACCCTAAGTACACAAATTCTACGCATGAGAAAATAGAAACGTTAAAGTATTTGATAGCATTACTGTATTATCACATTTAATCACTGCTTCTCATATGAAAATAAAAATAAGAATTAACATCTTTTATATGTTTACTTTTAAGTTTCGTTAGTTCTAATTTGCAAAAAAAGATCTATGTTAGGCAATGGTACGATACAGTACAATACTGGGTTCAGTTCCAACCAAGGGCGTAGTGATTGAGGAGATTTCTGATTTCTGACTGTCTTGGAAATTTATATTTTCTATCCTGGAAATATGGCAAGTATTGCTAATACTAGTAGTGTGAAAAGCTACATGGAGATTTTCTTGTGGAAAAGCGTGAGAACCGATTAATAAACTACTCTAACTGGTAAGATCAGGAATTTTCATTTAAAATCGCATTATTATGTTTGGGGTGGGTCTTGGGTGTTTAACAAATTTTGAAGAAACCAATCTGACATGATCCTTCCTTGGTTGCTGCTGTCTTTGCAGCAGCTCTTAAGAGAGTTTGGAGTTCTGTAGCTAGTGATATGTATAGCCTGCGTGTCTGTTATTCTGTTTTAGTTAGTTTCACGCAGCATGGAGAAATCTTCCATCTATAGTTCATTAAATTTTCAGGTCTGCGTCATTAAATGTAGCTAAAGTACCTACATCGTTTCACACGCTACATTTAATGACGAGGAACGGAAAATTTACTGACTTACAGATACGATCAAGGTCGTGGAAAGTATTATACTTTCTAGCAAAATACCAAATAGCTCCATTGCGCACTGCAGACATCGTAGCGATATAACTCAAACATTGTTAAAACTACGTTAAAAATCCGAATCACACGCACACATAACCTCTATTTCGAGTGCGAGTATGTGTGTTTATCTCCATCAGAATGTTTTATATGGTGTGTTATCAACTTGTAGAAACCTAAAGTTCCTTTATGCGCGAATTTCTTTAGGCTATATATTTGCGCATTTCTTTAGGCTATATATCTGTTGATGTTACTTGATTTTATAACAACTCCGCCAGGCACAGTAGAAGACAATAAAAATATCTTCTTTTTAAAAGTAGTTACAAGCGCATGGACACCATGACTGAGACGACCTAACTGAGACAACCAGATTGAGATAAGAAAAGTAAGGTTAGCAGTATCAGTGTTATTGAAACAGGACCTAGTAGAAAAGGTACATCAAACAATGACTCACTGAAGCTCCTAACAGAAACAGCGCACTAAACAATGACTTTCAAAGGACTTATTCGAAAAGGCTCAGTTCAACAACGACTGTCGTAATGACCTAGTAGAAATGCACAATTAAACAATGACCTAGTGGACAAAGCACATTCAGTAATAAATTTCTAACGGACTTGTAGACAAAGCATTCAGCAATACGCTTTTAAAGGATCTAGTGGGCAAGGCACATTCATTAATAAATTTCTACTGGACCAGTTAGACAAGGCATAGTCGATAGTATATTTCTACTGGACCTGGTAGACAAGGCACAGTCAGTAATAAATTTGTACTGGACCTAGGAGACAAGGCACAGTCAGTAATAAATTTGTACTGGACCTAGGAGACAAGGCACAGTCAGTAATAAATTTGTACTGGACCTAGGAGACAAGGGCACATTCAGAACTAAATTTCTACTGGACCTAGTGGACAAGGCATACAACAACACATTTTTAAAGGATCTGGTAGACAAGTCACATTCAGCAATAGATTTCTAAAGAACTTAGTAGATAAGACACACTCAGCAACGACTTTGTTTGCGAAGGACCTAATAAATACGGGATATTCAGTAATAAATTTCCCCTGGACCATTTAGACATGGGACATTCTGTAATAAATTTATAGTAGACCTTGTAGACAAGACACAACTAGTAATAAATCTCTAAGGACCTAATGGAGTAGGCATAGTCTGTGATACATTTCTAAAGGACGTGGTAGACAGGACATAGTCTGTAATAAATTTCTAATGGACGTAGTGGACAAGACATAGTATGTAATAAATTTCTAATAGACGTAGTAGACAAGACATAGTATGTAATAAATTTATAAAGGACGTAGTAGACAAGACATAGCATGTAATAAATTTCTAAAGGACGTAGTGGACAAGGTATTCAGAAATACGTTTCTAAAATACCCAGTTGACAATACACATACAGCAATGACTTTCTGAAGCACCTAGTAGAACAGGCATATTAAACAATGACTTTCTGATGTACCTAGTACAACAGGTATATTAAACAACGACTTTCTGATGTACCTAGTAGAACATGTATATTAAACAATGACTTTCTGATGTACCTATTAGAACAGGTATATTAAACAATGACTTTCTGAAGTACCTATTAGAACAGATATATTAAACAATGACTTTCTGAAGTACCTAGTAGAACAGGTATATTAGACAATGACTTTCTGAAGTACCTAGTAGAACAGGTATATTACAATGACTTTGTGATGTACCTAGTGGAACAGGTATATTAAACAATGACTTTCTGATGTACCTAGTAAAACAGGTATATTAAACAATGACTTTTTGATGTACCTAGTAAAACAGGTATATTAAACAATGACTTTCTGATGTACCTAGTAAAACAGGTATATTAAACAATGACTTTCTGACGGATTTAGTACAATAGGAACCTTCAGCTGTCCAGATACCCTGGCCAGAGTACAGAAGAAGCTTGTAGCAGTTAATATATTTATTTATATGTATAAGTTACATACGTTGCATTTCTCAATAGAAATCAAGTGGGTTTGTGCATATAGTGTTTAACTTCATTTTACTAACTACTGGGTTCTTGTACATCTTCGACATTGCCTGATCGGATTTCGGGGATGAGAGCACGCTCGTGTGAGTTGGGGCCCTGGTGCATGGGCGCGAGAAAAAAAAATGTTTGTGTCTCGCGGCATGAATTCCATTCCTTCCTGGAACGAATTATAACTAACTTGGAAGATTACTGCCGTCTCATCTCTTTCTGTGTGGGTTCGAGTCTCGGTTTCAGTCAATGCGGGTACGTGAGAAAGCTTGCCAGAAGCTTTGCATAGGTAGGAGGTCCTTCCGACGTTTTGTGTCCGCCGGTTATAATGGCCGCCATATATAGTCTATCATGTTTTGAAGCATGGGGTTAAACCCACGTCCACATTTGCTTTTTGTTCCTTCACGTGCATTCACCCTGGATCTGTTTTCAATTCTGCAATATATGCTATAGTCTTGATTAGACATATACAAAACAACTGCAGATTAGAGTCTAGTATTATCTACCAAAATCTATTGCGATTCTTCGCATTGAATAATATAATTTCTAAGCAAGTATAAAATCAGAACCACCAGATTTACGAATTATTTCTTTAGCGTTTAGCAAAGTGATCTTGAAAGTAAAAGTTAAAAAAATGAAATGTGGACGGAATACCACAATGGATGACTCACAACCCTCAAAGGACTACACATGATGATGTATGATTTGTTTGTGTGACCGAATGGTTGTGTGTTTGCTACTAAACCTACTATAACGAATCTATGGTCTAAAACTAAGTAATAGAAAAGTGTGATAACTATTCAACAAACAACATACTTCCCTAGAATACAAAGTGAAATTTTAAAAAGAAGTTACAGTATTGCGAATTGAATCCCAAGTAGTCCAAAATGTTCTATCAAAGTCTTAATAAATAAATTTCTAATTAAATTCCAGTGGTGTTCAAATTAAGATCCTTCGATGAAGGTGTTGATGTGCCTGAAGTTTTGAATGTACTAATGTACCTGTAGCCTGAAGTATGATGACATACTAACAGTCTTTAAATTAATCACACTAATATAATTCAAGATGTCCTTGTCAGAATTCACTATAATTCAAATGTCTCTGTCCAAGAATATTATTTAAGAGCACTTTGTATTTCCAGCGAATAAATACTATTAATAAATAAACACTACGCAAATGAAATACTAAACACAACAACAAGAATGATTCTGCCAAGAGATATTACAGCAAGATAAACAAGAATATAAAGCTCTCTGATTGACCTTGGTCACAATTAGCATTTTCTGGAAAATTACTGTCACTTAATTGCATTTTCCATTCTAAAACACTCTGGATTGTTTACAAGCTAAAATCTGTTAGTAAATTATAATATAGAACATGGGAAACATAATGTCCGTTACTCAGACTAAGATCGTATTCCCAATATTTAACCCACACCCCCTAGAGAAATATTAACTATGTGTTATTTGTTTACAAAATAAAAACACAGTGAACTTGATTTTGGACATGGTCAAGTCCAAAATACAATTATATGTGCCATACAATCATGGAGAAAAATTCCAGATGAATGCAAGTTAATATACATAACACCTCTCGTCATTAAAAGACAGATTTATGCACTAAAACATACTTTTAACAGTTCGCTTTTCTATATTCGGGGAAAATGCGGAATGTATTATTTGGTTTCGGTACAAGAATACTTGAACTCTAGTCACTTTTACTCGTTCTATGGAATCATTCTCCAGTAAATACTCAATTGTTTTTTGTTGGGGCTTTTTCAACGTCTGATGAAATCTTTCTAAAGCCCATGGCTTACAGAGTCAGGGGCAGAAGACTAAATTGCTGAATACCTAATTCGTGCATAACTTGCTAGAAAATTCGACGCATAAAGTTTAACCCCTGATCAGATTGATCAGGTCTGCGAAGGCAAAGCTGTGTGAAAAAAATAAAAAAATAAAAAAAATAAAATAAAATAAAAAAAAAAATTATCGAAGCTTTTACTATTGTTTTTGTTTTAATATTCCTCAAAGGAATGCCTCTGGAAATCTAGGGGACGCACACATTAATAGTCTACAAGTATTGTTTGCCTGACTTAATCGTAGGTAAGTGACCGACACAGTCTACTATTATTCTACTAAAAGTGTTTGTCAAATGCAGGAGTATTTTGCAGATTAGCCGTATGTATCTTCTGATAGAGTATGACAATATCTACAGTATTTACAAACATCACTTTTAATATTAGGCCAATAAAGGTGTTTCAAAATGTTGTGATAATTCTTATTGATCCCTAAATGACTAAACAAAGGAGTTTCATGGGTGAGACTGCGAATGCCATGTCTATACGACTTAGCAAAGCAATTCGATAGCTCACTGAACCTTCATACTGAGCGGGTCTCCATTTTTTCATAAGGAACCCGTTTTTAACAAAGTAACAAACAGGTACTTCTGTGGCTTCAGTTTCGCTAATAGCACTCTGAAACAACGAGGAGATCTTATGATCCTTTACATGTTTGACAACGAGTGATTGTCGTTTGCCACCCTGATTAGAATAAAGGGAATGAGTAGTAAAAAGAGAATCACTGTGATCAATAACTTCTGATTGGTCCCAACGAGGAGCAAATGTGACCTAATCAAAAGTCCGCCCAAAAATGTGCCAGCTAAAACGTAATTTCCCGATCACCAGTAGTCTTGAATATAATAATGTACCAGTAGCCAGAAGTGTGATGGCGTACTAATAGTCTTCCAAGTAATCACATTGATATAATAGAAGGTGTCCTTGTTAGATTTCACTAAAACACTCTAGGTTGTTTACAAGCTAAAATCGGTTACTAACATTATAATGAAGAACATGGGAAATATTGTCCTTGACTCAGACTAAGATAATGGTCATATTATTGAACCCACACTCCTACATCAATATTAACTATGTAATATTTGTTTACAAAATAAACACAAGATCAGTGTTTGTGGTCAGGAACACAGCGAACATGATTTTGGACAAGGTCAAGTCTGAACTACAGTTATATGTGTACCATATTATCATGGAGAAAAACTTAGAAATACAAAATGAAATATATATAACACTACACGATGAGAATGTTTTACTAAGGGTGTATAGACCGATCAATTGGTATACCTACTCACACAGATTGCGTGAAATGCAAATGTTACAAAGTCATAAGATTATGATTATTTTATACAGTAATCGATTTACAACTCCTGCATCATTAGATCACAAAGATGAGATGGAAACACCTCATTGAGATGCAAAGAGCTTTATATTTAACAGTTACAGAACTATTGCGTCCATTACCATTTGAAGACAATTTCCTTTTCAAAAATAAAACAAAGTCAATAGAACAATATTTACACGCTATGAGCCATCTTGCCCAGCCATATCAGCACTTTTACCATTAAAACTCATTCCTGTCAATATGACAAATGGTGTTAAGACAGCGATGTAGACTATTATTTCTGATACGCTATGTATTCGTAATTGATGAAAAAGATGGTTTTCGAGGTTTTTATTGTGAGTGGTGTATTTGTACATATATTGACAAATAGAAAACTAGCACACAAAAAGGTCATGGCATCTTTTAATGGCAAGTATCAAGGTCGTTTTAATCATGTTCTGCACTTAGAAGACAACGTGACGATTTCAATTATGCACAAAATAATGTCTATCAAGAAAGGGAAATTCAGCTTTAGAAAAAAAAACATAAAATACAGAGACGCTTATATTCATTCATCATCGTCCATCTATCGATGCAGTTTGATAATTAAAATGGCTGTGGATATTAACATGATAATGACTAATGTATTTTGGTGTTTAACCTTATAATACTCAATAAACACGGTAGAAATCGAAACAATCGACAAGACTGTGTCTCATTTTCAGTGGACGCTGGCATTATATGCTTTCTGGTCGAGGTTCATCCTTCTCTATTTGGATATAAATGGTTTTCTAACACTTTCAATTTCAAGAAAAGCTGTAAACGACCTCATCAGTTTGATATTATTATTAGAGTAGTTCAATCTCGAGACAATAGATTTTGCATTAATCATTAAAATCAACTTTTCACATCATTTTTCCTGTGTATATTTTGTGTCAAAAAACATAGTCCAAGTATAATCTTTAGCTATCCGGAAAATTACGACTGTTGACGCATAAATTATCGAAATACACAATTCACATGACACAATCTGAGGCACATTCCGCCTATAATCTGACATGATAATATTATAGATTCGTCCATTAGCGCGAAACTGCCCATACTCGTCTGGAGTTTAAAATACGCGATTAACATTCTGACCTTCTAACTGAGTCCGGATCTAGTTTCGAGAAGCTGTGTTTCTAGGATTATTATTATTATTATTATTATTATTATTATTATTCTGTTATAGCCGTTATATCTTAATTACATGTATGCATAAAGTTTAATATCACCTTTCGGCAATGAAAGATATTTAACAGCAGTTTTCAGCAGATATATTGATTACAGGTTCGTCTATTCCTGCAACGTTGTATCACTGCCGAAAGAATAAAATAGTATATTTTTCCATGATTAGACAAACTGGGAATGTCATTTTCATTTCACTTCACTACAAGTATCCTTTTCTTCTGAAAACAATCTTACAAAATTACTATTGAAGCGGAATACTCCCTCGGCTACACTGCCCCGAGTCTCGCTATCTCGGTTTTTTTTAGGATAGGTCTTGTATTTGGAGTGATACCCCGCTGAATCTGTCTGAGGACTGGCACTCCAGAGTGTGACAGATTTCAACCCCAGCGGGATACCGTCTTATTCCTGGCTTCTTGTGTGTCACCGACTTGGTCGCAGTCGCCAACTGGGTCACAGACTTGTCGCAGGGTCGCCTACTGGTCGCCGACTTGTCGCAGTCTTGGTCGCCGACTTGGTCGCAGTCGCCGACTGTGTCGCCGACTTGTCGCAGGGTCGCCGACTGGTCGCAGTCTTGGTCGCCGACTGGGTCGCAGACTTGTCGCAGTCTCGGTCGCAGGGCTGTCGCCTAGTCGACGACTGGGTCGCAGAGTCGCCTACTGGGTCACAGGGTCGCCCACTTGGCCGCAGTCGCCGACTGGTCGCCGACTTGTCGCAGTCTCGGTCGCAGTCGCCGACTGGGTCGTAGGGTGGCTGACTTGGTCGCAGAGTCACCGACTGGGTCGAAGACTCGCCGACTGGTCTCCCTCTGGTCGCCAACTTGGTCGCAGGACTGTCGTCGACTGTGTCGCAGAGTCGCGTCGTTATCCGATTGAGATCGACAGAGAGAGACGACAGCGCGAAGTGATGAAAGAAGAGCTATCCTCATTAAAAACGTGTATTACTACAAGACCTCTGCGTGTGGTTATACTGCTACACTGCAGGGAACGTCTTCACTCTATAACCGCTTCCTAACACACCACCATAGCAGCCACAGTTGACCCGTATATATACCCAGGCGGAATGACGTGACCCAAAACTAAGACGTTAGATGGCACTACAAAGCCTGCCAAACATTTAAAATCACAACATAAACTTTAACGAAATGAAATATTAAATAACGAAACGAAAACTGAAGCCTATGGGGTTTCCTCGTTACACAACCCACGCCTCCACTATTATGTGCTTCCACGCACATACGAATGGTCAAGAAAGAAAATAAACAAATAAATAAAATCACAGTTAAATCACATGAAAACACAATATCAAATAATCACAAAAGGAATTAGCGTTCAGTATAAATGTCCATCATTATTTCCCTAGGCTATTCTAATTACACATAGGAATGTTCTGAACGTATTTGTTTCACTGTTCCGGATTAGCAAAGTTCACATAGAATTCTTACAATTTCTTGGGTAGTTTCCTCTTTCTCCTAGATCGCTCATCGCCAGCTGTTCTTGACTCTCCATTGTCGCTATTGTTCACTGGAAGAACTTCTGTTATGGTGTCGATGGGATAAGGCGCAAGAAGACTGGTATAATCATGGTCGTCGTTCCCTTGATCCTTATCAATACATTCCGAAGTTTCAGAGCCCAATTCCCTCGCTCCTCCAGCTACTTCATTACGTCCCTGATACCTCTTCAAGCGATCCACGTGCACTACAAGGTGCTTCCATTATCTACCGAATTTAACTCTGTAATTGACGTCACTCAACCTGTCAATGACTTCGTAGGGCCCATACCACCATGTCTGTAATTTCGGCGAAATTCCCCTTTTTCTTTTCGGCGAAAACAACCAGACAAGATCGCCTGCCTGAAATCTCTCCCATTTGTTCCTGCTATCATAATAGCGCTTCTGTCGTCGCATGTTGCACTACAAGTTGTCTCTGGCGAAACGATGTGAAATTTCTAATCTTCTTTCCAATGATTGAATCCATTCATGCGAACTACTGTAACGTTGATCAGATGGTTTTCCAAACACAACATCTAACGGTAAGTCTGCCTCCCTTCCCATCATCATGAAATTGGGAGTAAAACCTAAGGTTTCATGCACTGCAGAGCGGTATGCCATCGCTAGGTATGGGAGGTGCTCGTCCCAGTCTCTTTGTCGTTCTTCGACAAAAGCAGATAGCATGTCCTCTAGCGTTCGGTTCATCCTTTCCACCATGCCGTCGCCTTGCGCATGGTATGGACTGGCCCTAGTTTTCTCGATTCCATTGAGTCGACACATTTCACGAAAGAGCTCACTCTCGAACTGTCGGCCTTGATCCGTGTGAATCTGTCGTGGCACACCAAAACGTGTGACGACTTCCTCTACTATCAGTTTTGCAACAACAAAGCATTGGGAATATCTCAGTCCATTTTGTAAATTAGTCGGCAATCACGAGAATATAAACGTTTTCATTTCCGGTCATCGGAAGTGGCCCTAAGATGTGAACAGCTATGCGTTCCATCGGACCGCCTGACGCAATCAGCTGCATTGGAGCTCGCCTTTTCTGTCCTGGTGACTTTCGCTTCGCACAAGCCTCAGATCTCTGGCACCACAGTCGCACATCTTTCTGTAGTCTGACCCAATAATACTTTTTTCTGATCTTCTGTAGAGTTTTCCTGATGCCAAGGTGTCCTCCACTTCGCCAATCGTGCTCCATACGTAGTATCTCATTTCTCTTTTCTCGTGGAACAATAGCTTGACTGTGAATTTCTCCACCGTCGTGCGACTCCCATCTGCGACAGAGTATGGGGTTCTTGATCTCTAGTTGGTCCCACTGACTCTATAGGCTTTTCACCAGCACGCCATATCTGACAACTTCTTCCCACGGTGGTCGTTTCTTGCTTTCCACCCAGCTCATCACCATTCTGACATCCTAGTTGGATTTCTGAGCCTCGGCGAATTCATCGCTGCCACAAAGACGTCTGTATCACAGCTACTGGCATATCAGTCGCAACACTCCAGTCTTTGTTTGTCGGTGGATCATCGCTGCTTACTTTCGTTTCTTTCTTTTCGATTTGTGTCTCTACTTGTAAACCGGATTGCCTACATGAGCCTCTGGACAGGGCGTCAGCGTTACGATGCAGCCTTCCTGGACGATGTTGAATCTCAAACTGATACTGCGACAGGACTTCGATCCATCTTGCGAGTTGCCCTTCCGGATTCTTGAAATGCAGTAACCACTTCAGGGAGCTGTGGTCTGTCCTAATCAAGAAACGTCTTCCATACAGGTAATGCTTGAAATATTTCACGAAGAATACGACCGCCAATAGCTCTTTTCTCGTCATGCAATATCTTTTCTCAGCTTTCGCTAGCGATCGACCAGCATATGCTACAACCCTCTCGCATCCGTTATGAACTTGCGACAGGACATCTCCAAGTCTACTATCGCAAGCATCTGTTTCAAGAATAAAGGGCTTTTCAGGGTCTGGGAACGCTAATACAGGGCTCGTCGTCAATCGCCTCTTCATCTTATCAAATGAAGACTGACAACTCTCAGTCCAGACAAAAGATCTCCCTTTTTCTCTCAGCCGGTGTAAGCTACCTGCGATATCGGCAAATCCTTTCATGAATCGTCGGTAATATGAGCATAGTCCTAAGCAGATGCGAAGTTCTGTCTGCATTTTTGGGTTTCTCCAGTCGACGACGGCGGACACTTTCTCTGGATCTGCACGTATCCCCTCCTTCGACACAATATGTCCAAAGTACTTGACTTCTTTTGCGAACAAACAACATTTCTTGGGCTTGAGTTTCAGACCAGCTTCCAGCAATCTGTCAAGGACCTGTCACAGACGATCCAGTTCCTCCTCAAATGTGCGTCCAAAGATGATTATGTCGTCGAGGTACACCAAACATATCTGCCACTGCAGTCCCGCTAAAACTGTCTCCATCAGTCTTTCAAAGGTCCCGGGTGCATCACAGAGCCCGAACGGCATAACATTGAACTCGTATAAACCTTGCCTAGTCGCAAATGCTGTCTTCGACCGATCTTCTGGCTCCATTTCGACCTGCCAATATCCACTCATCAGGTCTAAGGTCGAGAACCAAGTCACTCCAGATTCGTCGATCCGCGGTAGAGGGTATGCGTCTTTCGCAGTCACTTCGTTCAAGGCACAGTAATCGACGCAGATCCTCGTTGTGCCGTCCTTTTTTTTTTAAACTAAAACCACTGGTGACGACCATGGACCGGAAGATGGTGAAACTATCCCTTTCTTCAACATATCGTTCATATGCTTCTCAATTTCTTCTCTGGCGTGAATCGGAACTCTTCTCGGGGGTAGTTTTATTGGTCTCGAGCTCTCTGCTTCAGTTCTATCTCGCGCCTTTGTAGTCATCCCAAGATCCACATCAGATGCGTCAAAGAGGGACTGATAATCGCAGAGAAACCTATCCACCTTTCTTGCCTGTTCTTTAGAGAGTGATTCTTTTGATGCCTGAGCCAGTTCTTCCAAATGTGTCGGTACTCGAGGCTGAGACTCCTTATTCTGAAGACAACAAACGGTCGCACTCCTATCTCAGTCAAAGACTTCTCCGACTTCTTCTAAGACAGCTATGTTTGTCCCAGCATAGAGCGTTTGGTTATCTGCAGTTGCATTCAGTATCCGCACGGGCAAATTCCCTTCCCCGGATCTGACTAACGTTCTTGAGACTAAGATGTTGTGGCGCTCTCCAAACTTCTGATACTGCTCTATCACTCCAATTTCCGGCACTGCTGAAGACGACAGCTTGTCAAGTTTTCCTGGAACGATCATTTCGTGCATCGCTGGAACGTTCACTGTCTCAGCGACAATTATTCTGGCGCATCCTACTTGTCCTTTAAACATACAAGGCAAATTCTCCTTGCCGATGGAAAGGCGACTCTTATTTACATCGAGTAGACACGAATTAAATTTGAGAAAATCTAATCCAAGTATTCTCCCTCTGCTGGGATGTCAGCAACCAGTATTTTATGTCGAAAAGTCCCTTCCCGTCGACCGATATAGGTCTACCGTCTGCGAGACTGACTTTCCCTCTCACGGGAATCAGGTTTGGTCTTTTCTCCGGTTTAATCCTTCTATAGACCTCTCTAGATAGGATAGTTACTGTAGCATCCGTATCAATCCGGAGATCGACACCAGTCCCTTCAATGGTGCCTGCTACATACAACCCGACGTTAGCATCCGACGATCGGTTTCCAAGTCGATAAGTATCTTTGTTCCTCTTGCGTCTCTGCCTCTCGTTCCTGTCGTATCTCATGCAACCTGTCGACTGCGGGTTCAGTTGTGAACCATTGTTACATGACTTCTTAGCAGGGCAGTCTTTCTTAAAATGTCCCAGCTGTCTGCACCCGTAACAAACAAGTTAGTTATAATTTCTGTTTCTGCGGCGCTCTGGGACTTGTCTCGATTGCTTGGTACTCCTGACATCAGTCCTACGTTCATCGACCAATCTCGTCAGCTCCATCATTTGCTCTCTCAGTTCTCTGATCGCTGACCCTTGCTCTTCTTCACGCGCCGACACGCCACGGACATGCCTTTTCCCTCCCTGTCGTTGTAGCACAACTCTAGCGAAAGCCTCCAACTCGACAGCTATCTGTATCGCATCGCTAATCGTAGCGGATCTCGCCTGTTGTACCTTTAAGCGCATGTCAGAATCGTCCAGGGCATTAATGAATTGTTCTTTAGCGAGTGTATCAACCAAAAGAAAACTCGCATCAGGGTAAGCTAAAGCTGCAAGCCGCCGTATAGACTGCGTCAGCTCTGGTAACGTTTCTCCATTCTTGCAAATCCGACTCCTTAGCTGAACTCTGTATAACTCGGTTTGGTTCCGGGTGTGACAGAATTGAAACCGAGTGGGCTTTTCTTCTTGGACTAAATGAACAACACAAACACAATGTGATGAATGATGTAGGTTTATGAAATGAATTGATAAATATATATATATATATATATAGTGATTCTTTCACGCTCCAAACACATGACTCATTCAATTACTAACACATTCCCAAATGAAAAACATAAATGAAAGTGAAATGCAAATATTCAAAATGAAAGTGAGATTCTCATAATCTCACGTACTGTAACCGAGATTGAGATTAACATAATCTCATGTAATGTAAATGAAATTGAGATTCACATAATCTCCTGGAATGTAAACGAGACTCAGATAATCTCATGTGATGATAACATAACTCATTGTATTCAATTAAAACATCATCAATTGAAACAAATACTTTCAATATTAAACAATACAACGATTGCACCAAACAATGACTCGTGACTCAGTCATACGATAACTATTTGTAAAAACTTGCATCCGAAACCATTTGACTTGGTTTATGAGTCCATTTGTCAAAACCAGACAGTTCTCCGGAATTCCTGGGTCGGCTCACTTGTTTTGGCCCCATCCACCCTTCACGGATCCACCATGCGCACAAGTTTATACATCATGCAGTTCCTTCCTTGTATGGACTTGATTCCACCCCATACAGACATACAGACAGCCAGACTGTCAGTCTGATGTATCTGCATACACATACGCACAGCTACACAGCTACACAGCTATACATCTATGCATCCATACACAGCTCCACCGCTATGCATCCACATACAGCTACACCGCTATGCATCCACATACACAGCTCCACCGCTATGCATCCACATACACAGCTCCACCGCTATGCATCCACATATACACAGCTCCACCGCTATGCATCCACATACACAGCTCCACCGCTATGCATCCACATACACAGCTCCACCGCTATGCATCCACATACACAGCCCTATGGCTGTAGACAAAAATGGAGAACGTACACTCCTCGACAAGATCCAAATGACCAATGTGTCAGTTTGAAATAGAATCAACCTTAAATCCATAGGAGAGTGAATAATAGTCGAGGTAAAATACTCATGCTTTTCGTGACTCTCGTCGCATGTAGATTCCGACGAGATACATGCTTGTACAGTCGCTTACCTGGAGAAACAATTATTCACCCCAGGTAACGTTGTACGCATGCACAACGAATACTGGTCAAAAATAGATCTAAAGCAAAACCAAGTTATTTCTCGCCTTATTCTGTGACAATAATGCAGATTTATGGGACAGGTAAGTGTAAAGTGTAAAGAAAAGATGTACAGAACAAACTAAAAAAAAGAACAAGCTATTAGCATCATCCTTTGTTACAACATTAATTTTCTCAATAATTCAACAATAATGACATGTACAAAGGACAATAAGATATACAATCACATCTTCGTTATCCAACCTCCGTTTATCCGACTATTGCCTTTAAATATGCTTCAAATGTACATGACTGATTAAATATAATGCACAAATTTATTCATTTACACAACAAT
>JAECUM010010741.1:0-91072 GCA_016617855.1 Megalonaias nervosa | reverse complement strand
TTTAGGACCAGCTGTACATTGTAAGATATCTTTTGGTGAAAACCCCATGTTATTACAACCATCCATTCAGGAGGTGGAGTGATAACAAAATTTTCAAGAGGGATGCACTGGCAGCTCTACTGAAAGATTGGCGCAAATTTTATATAGGATCAACTAGGGAAGACAGAAAGTCTTTCAATGAAAACTTCATGTTGATATGACAATCCATTCAGAAGGCGTAGCAATAACAGAATTTTCAAGATAGCCACCATGGTATCCATGTTGGATGTCAGAGCAACATCACTTTCATTTAGAACCAACAAGACATCATAAGAAGTCTTTTAGCAAAACCCATGTTGATATAACCATGCATTCAGGAGCAAGTAGCAATAACAAGATTTTCAAGATGACCACTATGATGACCAAATTGGTTGTCCAAGAACTACCATTTTCATTTACGACCAACAAGACCTTGGGATGAATGGGTGTGTAAAATTTCAAGGCAATCTCCAAGTAGTTTAGAAGGACTAGTGATAATAAACCTGTCTTAATACCCAGACAGATGATGGACAACAGACAAAATATCATCCCATAAGCTCTTAAAGCCTATGGTCAGCTGACCAAAAATACATGTACTGGAAAGTTATGTCACCAATTCCTCATATGATGAATAAATGTCTACTTTCATTAATGTGGTTCCTAACTGAAACAAGCAAAAACCCTGACAGAGTAGAGCTCCATCTCATTTCCATTTAATGACAGAATCAGCTCTGAAAAAATCGATTTTCATCAGTTTTACTTCTCATTATCAACCAATCATGGCTTTCAAAACCCATTTAACTTCTATTTCATGTTCATCCACTTCAAGACTGCTTCTAACACTTTTGTATTATCGGTGAACTACAAGCTGAATTCGTAATCCTGTGTTTGTTTCTTCCTATACGGGTTAGTCTTGAGGTGTGTTACAAGTATTAAATGTGTATGTGTCTGTGCACACGGCAGCATGTGACATTTATCTATTGCCATGGCAGGCAGGCAAGAAGGAAGGAAGGAAGGGAAGAAAACTTGGACCTACTGCTTTGGTTAAGAATAATCTCCCAGCAGTTTTATTCCATTTTCTAGATTGCGATTTTGATATGAAAGGATTGGATATTACTAAACACCAAATCCAAGGTACTGATACCAGTACTCATTCTTTGATCTACTTGCAAGTATGATCATTAAAATATACTTTGGTATAGTGGTATTCAACTGATTTATCAGACACCCATCTGAGAGATAAACTTCTGGTTAAATGTACCCAAGAGTCATTTCCACCTTAATTGATGTCTAAGCAACTTGTTATTAAGTGTATGTTTAATATAGATCTTTACTTTATAAGAGCATTTGCTAAATTGATTTGACATTCAAGTTTTCAGTACATTTTAAAATAAGCTTCACTGGAGCTGAAAGGACATAGAAGTAATCAGTAGAACAAACAACACAGACCCCGAGTGGCAGGTGTATTATTCTATGGCAGATCAGGATCTTTGTTGTTTGCAGTTGGAATCAATTTATAAACAAGTATGTGTAATATTTGATTGGGGGTGTGATATTTTTAACTATCTTAAGATTAACATTGATTAAGATTAATTTAAAAAAAACAACAAAAACATTCCCATGTAAATGACCCTTGATTATGGCATTACAGTAAACTTTATTATCCTAAAGGGCAATTCCAGTAAATTTCATTTATGCCTTTAAGAATCAACTCTGCATCAAATGACCTTCATATCTTCATTACCTGCACATTAATTTCACCAAGGGTCTATAAACTTTATTCAAATGCTATATTTATTACACTTTCTGGAAGTTAAATTCTACTGGAATAAGGCTCATCTCTGTTTATCAGAATGCTGATGTGCAAACAGGTTTTCAATTTTGCTTTTCTTTTCTGATTCTATCAAAAAACAAGTGGGAAATTATGTTTTTTGCATTGAAAAGCATGTATAAATTAATAATCAGGTTATTAAATGTCACTGAAAAGTAAATAAATAAAAGTTAAAACAGGCTGGTTTTTCAGCAATTCATAATGATCCTGGTAGCACAGTGGCACTGACTTGATACCTCTAAGGAACCATATTGGCTTTGTCGTGAAATACTGCTGTACTTTAAGTGATGTCAAATGAAGACTATTGATACCATATCAATACTCTGACAATTTAATATTCAAAAGGGGACACAGAAAATAGTCTATCAATCTTGGCCTACATATAAATGTCTAATCAAATTTGGTAACATTTGCCAAATTACATGGTCCCCCCCCCTCCTGACAAAAATAAAATTCCTTGGAAAAACGTATCCAAGCTACATACATATTGGTGAAGCAATGTCATCTCATGCCAGGAATGATTAACCATCTTGATGAGATTGAAGCTGAAATGGACTTTTTTTGTATGAAAACTGCAATTATCTGCCAGTGGTCCAAATTATCACAGCTCCTTTCCAATGGTTATTTCTGTACTTGAATGTGTGTAACACTATTTTTATTTTAGTTCCTTTAATTTTTGTTTTTGCATGAAATCAAATAAAGGAGGTGGAATAAATTACAGTTATCAATCAAATACTGTTATAAATTTTATTGTGTATGTAATATAATTAAATTACCTTAAACTAACCTACACATTTACAAATATGATCAAAGATAGAAAAGCAACCAAGCCAAATGAATATTTTTTGTATTTTTTGAAATAAGAAGCTTTTTTCGTTGATATGGTTCTTTGTGGAAAAGTGAGTTTCAGAGTTAACTTAAAATTCCTTACCTGTCACTGAAATTTCAAGGTTGAGAAGTTCACTATTACTTGCAATGAAATCATGGGCATCAATATTTTACTACTAGAAAAATTTTAAAAAGTTTTCATGCTGATGGTTCTTTCACGAAATAAATGTCTCTAATTTAAAAAAAAGGAATCCAGTTTGATCATGAATTAAATCAACAACAACAAAAAGCTGTGACTTAATACACAATGTTTTCACATACACAATAAGGTTGTTGTAACAGTCGGAATAATGTTAATGATCTTACAGAGGCTGGGCATCTTGAAAACTATGGCAATTTATACAGAAAAGCAAACATCTTCGTTAGAAATTGTGCATTATTATTATTTCCAACTCTATTATAAAATGAGTATTAAGCCAATAAATAGCCCAGTTGCCCCCTACCCTGTGTGGTTTCATCAATCTCCAACAGGGATCACATCAACTCTTATTTTCTGGAGATCCCTCAGTAACTTTTGCCATCACTTATAGTCTATTTTTGGACCCCATTGTGCACAAATTATCAATGGAGAGGTGTTAACAGGTGCACATATCTAAATGCAACAAAGTTTGATTTAGTATCTAAACATTCCATGGGTGAATTGTGTACATGTAGGAAAAATGAGAAAAACAGTTGCTGTTGTAAAGCTATCCATGGCAGCCAGTATATCTGGTACTGCATGGGTTTCAAACTCAAATCACCCTCAGTGCTGCATGAGGGCATTTTTGTTGGCCCAAGGGTCACACCACCTTTATTATTTCTCAGGACACCTTTGACCCCAATCATTTTGCTGGCCACATGATATGGCTTGGCAGGCCACATGTTTGAGACCCCTGTGGTAGAGGAATATACCTAGGAAAACCCAAAGAAGAACTTCTGACTCATGGGAAGCCACTGGCAAGCTTTCTTTCATACCCAATTTGGCCAAGCCTGAGACTCAAACCCATGTGGACAGAGGTGAGATGTCAGTGATCTGTAAAGGTGAGCACCTTGGATCACTCAGCCATCAGGGTCCAGACTCAGAAATTGAAATTGTAAACTTAAAGAGTTTAATTTATGAAGAGTATTTTGTCTTTAGTATGAATCATAAAATTAGGGATGCATGCCAACAGAAATGCATTTTAGCAGTAAAAAAACTTTTGTCTGGTCATCAGGTTAAGTTTCTACAATCATGCCGACCTACATTTTATTTATCACACATGTATAAAGTGGGGGGGGGTAGGCATCATTCAGTATCTCTGCTGACTGAAGCTTACCACAACTGGTAACTGACAAGTTGATTTGTAGTACTGTACATTTATAAGTCAAGCCAAACTGCAAACAACAAAGCTACTGAACTGCAAACAACAAAGCTACTGATCTGCCGTAGCATAATGTACCTGCAAATCAGGGTCTATGTTGTTTATTCTATTGATCACTCCCAACACACCGCACATTATGTGATGGCAGATCTGGGTCTGTGCAGTTTTCAGTTGGACTTGTCTTATACGTGAGTATATATGGTAAGCATTTTTATCTGAAAGTAACTTTCTCTTTCATTAAAATTATAAAGGTCTGGAAATGTGGGCAATACTAATAAACTATTCATATCTCATTGACAAAATGCAGTAGGTCCCATGTCACCTTTAGAAATGATGGGTAAAACTGATCATTTGGAAATCGTCGCATACCATATGTACTCACTTATAAGTCAAGTCAAACTGCAAACAACAAAGATCCTGTTTTGCCATAGCATAATGCAGATTAGGGTGTTTTGCTTGTCCTACTGATTACTCCTAACAGTCTGCATGGACCCAGATCAGCTGGCACATTATGGGATGGTAGATCTGGGTCAATGGAATCTGTAGCTGGACTCAGCTTGACAGTGAGCACATACAGCAGATATCAATATCGTAATACTAAGTTTGTAAGAGTGACAACTCAGTATATGACAGGAATATAAATCATACATATTAAGCACGTACAAAATTTACTGCTCTTACTGACTTTTCTTACTCCTGCAAGAATCTTGATAGTGTATGTGAAATCTTAGTTTTTATAACCCAATTTTTATGCCACAGGTGCACCTGTGCATTTATGAAACAAGAGGCCCAAGTGAACCTTATACTGCTCACTTACCTGGCACCTGCCTAATAAACATATGCAAGAGCAGTTGGCCAAGAAATGTGGGTCAGTAGGATGCTTTCTGTTGAAATTTCTTTCAATACTTTTGATTGCATAGATTGAGAAAACAACTGATTCAAGGATTCTGTAGTTTTTGTATCTTCATCAATCTATGATGTCACATCAGCAACATTTGTCCAACATTGAAAGGACCCTATGCCAAGATGTTCAGAGTTAAGTTGGCCATACTCTGTTCAGAAGCTTCTTCAGATAAAATCATGTACATTTGTTTCTGCTTTTACTTACAGCAGCCATATCTGATGGCATCATTTCTATAAATCTTAAAAGCATTTTGGTTTAGGATGCTTACTGTCAAATCTGATTAAAGTCTGTTGAGTGGGTTTTATTTTAGAAAAATTTATGTATAAGTTTTCATTTACAGCCACATGACCTAAAAATTTTAATTTTGAATGCTGATAATTAATCCAAATTTATTGTTCATCCAGATAAATACAATATCCCACCAACATTTCTAAAATACACAATAATTAATTCACGAATTACCCAATGTACCATCTGTACTCACTTTTAAGCCAAGTCCAACTGTAAACTGCGAAAACCCAAATCTGCTGTTGCATAATGTGCCAGCAGAATTGGGTCTTTCATTTTGTTGGGACTAATTGAAAGAATAAACAACACAGACCCTGATCAGCCAGCACCTTATGTAATAGGAGACCAGGGTACATATTGTATGCAGTTAGACTCATCTTATAAGCAAATATATACTGTATACTCTGATCCCTCAATGAGTGTTTGATATCTGCAATTCAAATGCACATTAAAGTTTTGCTGATGGGTAGAAGTAATGAATAAGAGACCTACCATACATACTTGCTTATAAGTCAAGTCCAACTGCAAACTGCACAGACCCAGATCTGCTGATGCATTATGCATAATGCTTTGGCAGATCTGGGTCTGTACAGTTTGTTAGGAGTAATCAGTAGAACAAACAACACAAACCCTGATATCCAGGTGCATTATACTATGGCAGATCAGGATCTTTGTTGTCTGCAGTTTGACTTGACTTATAAGCGAGTACAGACGGTATCCCAAAAACTTGGATTTTAAAAAACTGATACCTTTGTTACCGCTTTTTTTTTTAAATGAAAAGAAAGATTTCTCTTTGGCAAAACACCTTTCAATAATTAACTAATCAACAACATAGTTTTTACATGTGCTATTCTGAGATACAAGTCCAGAAATATAGCTATCAGGTAAATGGTAAGCTTCCAAACAGCTCATTTGGCTATAGATTATCTAATATTCTGACTGGTCCTAGAACACTGAAACTTTCAGGTTGACTTGTGATGAGTAAATATAGCTCTTAAACCAACATCCACTCATTATCTCTTATGATTGCTTTCATAAAACATGGGAAATATCTCTTGAGATGTAGCACCATTGCCAATTACAGACCTGGCAGACCAATGGAATCTCCAGAATGTTTTAATGAAAAATCCATCTGTCATTAACTAAAATTTCATCACTTGGAGTTAAAAATAAATGATACTACTGTGCATTTTATGTTTTAACAAAGACTATTTAACTAATTAATCCCATGCTGGCAGATACAACCTGGAGAGGGTGTTTCCAAATATCTTAAAAAATGTTTCAGAAATGGAATTTTCACATCAGGCCTTGCCTGGAATGAGTCGATGGAACATCCTCATCTCTAAATTTAACAACCTCATACTATTGCATTTCATTTGATGAAACTCAAAGTATATATTCTCAACACAAACTTGCAATAATTTTGGGAGCCAAGTGTTTCCAGCTGTTTGCCACAGGATTTTAAATTTATTTCTCAAGCAGATACAACTGAAACTTTTAAAGTCGGTCAAGATTATGAAGACGACTGCCTCATGCTAGAAACCACTATTTTTATTCACAAACTTTAGCAGGGGATATCATGATACCCTCCATCTGTCTGTCTCTCTATCTGTCTGTTGCCACATTTCTTCATAAACCACAAGAGGCAAATTCATGAAATGTTTTAGTTATGTTGTTCTAGGATATTGACCTGCAAGGGGATGAGGGTCATTCTTGGTTCCTATACACCTGGAGTCTAGGTAGATAGGTAGGTAGGTAGGTAGGTAGGTAAGCAGGTTGGTAGGAAGGTATAATGGCACAATACTGGCAATATGGTGCTAATTAAAAGTTCTAAAAACATAAATATCAAGAACTGCACACAATATTTAGTAAGATAAACCTCTCTAAGTGAACATAAAGTACAATAAGATACAAAGATAAAAGGTAAAGATACTGAAAATCTGTAAGAGTCATAAAAAAAAAGAAATATAACAAATATAAAATCCTTAACATACAGTCATGACAGAGGGTCAGAGGTCATTTGTACAAATGTTTCCATTACACTGCCATTTTAAAATATTTCGCTACCAAAAGATTACATTTCAAACCAAGCAGGAAGAAACTTGTATGTGGCATAGTTGAATCCCACAATACATCTTATTACTTTGGGGTTGGGTTTACATCGAATCAGGAAAGAGATCTATGTCAACAGTCATATTTTCTATGTGAACATATACAAACACTGTAGAAAGAAATGGTAAACAGCTGACATTATCACACAGGATGCCGTAAGAAATATGCTATGTCAGCCTCTTATACAATAGTTAACCAATATATTTGTGCATAAATTTGCTTGTTCTGAGAAAATAATGGACACATTTCATCTCCTAGGTGAAAAATTCAAGCAAATTTCACCCACTTGATGAAATATATCCATTATTCACTAGAAACAAGAAAATAACCTCAATGTATTTGTTCTGTATTTGATATATCTCCTCCCTGCTGAGTTGATTCCTTCAAAGGATATACTGGGGCTATTTGGAAACAGGTAGGTCAGAACAGAACAACAGCAATTCTGAATTGTAAGAGTTTTGGCAGAAAATTTAGTAAACCAAAATACCTTTCAAATTCTAAATTAGCCTAATCTCAAAAATAAGTCTGCCTTGAAACAGACCATTTTCAGTTCCTCCAAAGTTTTGTTCTCAAAATTAAGCCATACTAAAATATAACCTGTCTAAAATATTAAATACAAGTCTTGTATGCTCATTTTCTAATCTGTGCAGAAAGAAACTTATGAACAAGAGTCTCTCAAAATGGCTTGATACTCTCCTAGGCAAAAAGAATTTCCAGGAATTAAAGATCTGACCATTTCTTCCCTTTTACTGCTGAGTGTTCAAACCATTCCTGATATTCTTTAGCAATAACAAGATTTTCAAATCAGTTGCTGTAGGCATCATTAGAAGTGTTTTGGTGAAAACCCAAAAGTGACAAGATTTTTAGGATAGTTGTTATGGC
This sequence comes from Megalonaias nervosa, assembly GCA_016617855.1. NCBI lineage: Eukaryota > Metazoa > Mollusca > Bivalvia > Unionida > Unionidae > Megalonaias > Megalonaias nervosa. Next base: position 82,809 of record JAECUM010010741.1, on the reverse strand, counting down.
AGCTATGCTGGATGTATTTTCATTTATTACCAACTATTGGTGAAAACCCCGTGTTGATATGGCCATCCATTTTTGAGGATTAGAGATAACAATGTTGTCAAGATATGACTTTACATTCAGGAATGCAATAACAAGATTTTCAAGATGGCCACTGCATAGTAGTCATACTGGATGTCAGATTGGCACAACTTTCATTGATGAGTAATTTTCTGGTGAAAATATGACTTTCTGTTCAGGTAGAGTTGCAATAAGATTTTTAAGATGGCTGCCATGGTAGCCATATTGGATGTCAGATCAGCAGAATGTTTATTCTGAACCAGCTAGACAGCACAAGAAGTAGGATGTGTAGCAATACCAATATTTTCAAGAGGGCCACTGTGGAGGCCATATTGGACATCAGAATGGCACCCTTTTCATCCAGACTAACTAGATACCACACAAAGTCTTTGAGTTAAAATGCCATGTTGATATATCCATCCAGGCAGGAGGAGTAGCGATAAAAAGATTTTCAAGATGGATGGACAATGGACAACAGACTGTCTCATAAGCTCATCTGGTCTATGACCAATAGAGCTAAGCAAAGAAAGTCAAGACAATTATATACCAAAAAAAAACTAACAGTAAAATCATGTATTGATTAAAATGAAGTTAATATATTCTTCATCCATGCTTTTTTTAATTTTTAAAATTCTTTCACATTATTCTAGCATATTAAAGCAATATCTGATGAACCATTTTCTCATGATCTATATAAAATTTTACTTGGAAATAATCCTACTTCAAAAATAAGTCATCCCTGAAATAAACCAATCAAAAATTAGTAATGATTAATAAATGTCAAAGTGAGTTTTAGAATTTTGGGTGTATTTCAACTTAAATAAATTCAATAAATTCATTCATTACTGACAACATATAGTCTTCACAACTTGCTCATTGGAAGCATCTATTTAGCATCACTACTGTATTTACTCACTTACAAGTCGAGTCTAACTGCGACTGCACAGTCCCAGATCTGCTGTAACATAAAGCTTTGGCAGCTCTCGGTCTGTGCAGTTTGTTAGGAATAGTCTGGTATATTTTGCTATGACAGATTAGTATTTTTGTTTTTGCAGTTTGACTCGACTTACTAGGGAGCATATATGGTGTGTTGGCATTCATATGCAACTTATTTGTGTGAAATAGTTTCCTTGTTGAATTCTTGACATGTTTATGTTTGTCAAATTTTATGTAAAAAGGTATGTTAACAATCAGTTAAATTCACCAAGCTAAATTTAATGCTTATGAACTGTACAGCCCCATGGCAGATATAGTCTGCACGCACTTAAAATGATATAAGTAAGTGCCAGATCTCTTCCCGTTTATTACAACAAACTATATTTAGTGGGAGGTTCATACTTAAGTTCTCTAATCACTAAACACATATATACTTTTTCTTTAATACTGATCCAAGATTTGACTGCAATCTATTCGCTAAAAGATCCTCCTAACCTTTTCAGTCCAAAATATAAGTACTCCTACGTAATTACCATTGAGATATTCCCTTCATTAATAACTGCGTATGCCAAAACTTGCTGCATCTTAAGAACTTTGATTTTAACATGCAAGACAACTTATAGCGCTCACTTATAAGTGTATCTTCATTAGCCGGGGTCATCACTCTATTTCACATAAACTCTTGGCATGGTTAACAAGTAAGCAGCTGAAAGATATTTATCCAATCAGATTACATATTATATTTCATTATGAAGATAGTTTGAAACAATCGTAACAGCTCCCATAAGCAATGATATAAGTCACATATTTGCTTCTTTAAGTTAAATCTTTCACAATCAAGTTCTTCATCAGTTAAGTCAAGTCACCATGTTGAATACCTAACTCACCACACAACAATCTCTCTCATCAGCTTACTGACTTTTCTTGCAACAGGATGAAACACATGCAACTGCAGGATTCAAAACACTGTTTCGGCTAACAACATACACCAACTTTGACCCTTGGCTAGCAAAAATGTGATACATGCCAATTGCAGGTCCATATCCCAAGACTTTTTGGTTCCAACCTGGCAAATTTTACAAGCCACATTATTATGAGCCTAAAGCAAAGACAGTACAGTGTTTGCTAAAAACTAAACATTTTTGTTGTCTTAATAAATTCACTCATCTGATCTTTAGTGAAAAAATAATAGTCCTTCATTGTGCAAGAGTCCATCATTCAAGATGCAGTTTCAGGCCAATAATTATCATGGAATAAGACAACTTTCTACAATCATCAGTAAGCTTTGATTTAATCCCATAGTTTTGAGACATGACAACCTTTGCAGTACTATACCTACTTTTCGGATTGTCCAAATTCATAACAAATGAAGTCAGAATAAACCATGTCATGATCTGGAGGTATATTTTCTTTTATCTCTAAACCCCATTTGCTCTGAGATGTAGAACAGACCCGATGAACCCTCCTGCATGTTGTAAGAGTCAACTAATGGAGACAAATGCTGTGGTGGCCCACGTGGTTGCTTAGTAGTGAGTCTGCCAAACTAATGACCGAACCCTACCATCATACCAGCAAAGGTCAGCTACAGTGGTTTGTCTTTATGAAAGGCATTTTACTCCAACTGCCTTGGCAATAAAAAACCTACTTGTGTTACAGTACCATAAAACAACAAATGAGACTGTATCTTATCTCTATATAGATAATGGATTAAAATGGGTCTCAATAATGCAGCTGTGATAAAAATTCAATTTAACTAATATCTGAATATGACACCTGGATGTTAGCTACAAAATTCTACAATGAAGTCCCCTACTTGTTTAAAGCCTTCTACAGAAAGTACCCTATGGTCCAGTAATTATAGTTTTTATACTACTTATTCCACAATCCTACGGTCCAGTACTTACAGTTTATATACTATTTATTCCACAATCCTATGGTCTAGTAATTACAGTTTATATACAGTGTACTACTTATTTCACAATCCTATGGTCCCGTACTTGCAATTTTAAAGCCCCAATACTGCCGTTTATCATAAATTTCACTATTTTTCAAATGTAACTAAAATTTGGAAGGAAGGAAATGGTCTTTTAAAAAAGCTATCTGACATAAACCATTCTTTGAAATAATCAAGATGTTAGGTTTAAATGATGGAGGGTAAAAGTAATTTTAATTATGCATTATTCACCTGCTTGTATTGCATAGCTAACCTATTTTTGTGCCCAAAACTGACCATCCATTCAATGTGAATACATCCTCCCAAAGAGTGGAGAAAAGTCAGAACGATCTTTTGCGCACTACTCTGTATGTCACATGGTCATGCGCAGAAGGAAGAAATTATCATATACTAACACCAAGACTAATTAAAAACTGCAGAAGACCACTTATTTGTGGTCAATTGGTATAGACACAGTTTCTCTGGTGATAGGTTTGGCAGATACCTACACAGTATGGCATCCATGAAAAAGATGACAGATAATATCTACCTTCTGCGTATGACCATGTGACATACAAAGTGGTGTGCAAAAAAGTCATTCTGACTTTACTCCACTCCAACTGGATGTATTGACATCAAATGGACGGTGAGTTTTGGCATGAAAATAGGTTAGCTATGCAATAGTGGCAGGATAAGCAATTGCTGCTATTGAAATTCAGTTGAGAAATAAGAAGTGCCATCCCTTAATTCAATCATTGATGATGCTCGTAATTCCAATCTTTTTCTGGAGTGCTCCAAAAGTAGTGATGTGATACATTCAACAAAATCTGTTAGTGGCTAATCTAATGACAACAATAGTTACATGTGGTGCACAAACTGACTTGAGAGGGAAAGAAGAGAGGCAGGACCACTTTATTTTAAGCAGATTTGAGAAGAAAAGCTATCATTTAAGGTTTGTGTGTGTGTGTGTGTGATTTAGAATTTTAACATAGTTTTAACAATTTTTCAGTCATATCGCTACAATATCTGCAGTGTGACAGTTTATAGTGATGTCTAGCACTGGGGCATCATGCCGCAGACATGTGGCATGATGTTCCACCCAGTCACATTATCCTGACACAAGGCCGACCAGTCCTAACACTAACCTCTTAATGTTGTTAGTACCATTTTTTAAAGTCTTTGGTATGACTTGGCTGGGGTTTGAACCTGCGACCTCCCACATCCGAGGCAGACGCTCTGATCACTAGGCCACCAGAGCAGTCTATCATCAGATAAAAATAAGACTAAGGTGAATATTGATGAGCAGCCAGGGCACTGGAATTTACACTGAAAGGTGAATTTGGGCTGAAAATCATCTGAAAGAGCAAGGTGTTAGCCTCTTATGTTTACAAAGGTGATGTCATCAAATCTTGTGTTGCGAGCTTTTGACTGAAATCGGTTCACCAGGGATGTTGCCAATCAACACTAGATTAATTTGTACACTGAAAATTCGCAGGGTTTCTCAGTTTGAGGAAGAAATTACAGGACTCATAATATGATAAAACGTCAATATTTTCTGGTTTTAATTTATAAGGAAACATCTTTCAAGATTCATTATTATTGAGACAATCTGGCATATTTGATTTTTTGCTTATAATGGCAGCATTGGGGTTTTGATACCACTTATTCCACAATCTTCTGGTGGACCATTTCTATAATACTGTACTTAGCGCAAGATAATAAACCAGAAAAATCAACACAGAGTAAACAAATAAATATTGGGGATTAGATGCAGTTTTCTTCATTCTGGTTTATTTAATATAAAATGTTATATTTCTAGAGAGCTAATTAGCAAACTTGCTACATTTCTTTTCCTAAAATCGGAATATTCTTTGTTAGTTTACTTGCACCTTTAATAGAGATGAGTGTTGTTTTGTAAATCTTTATTAGTTAAAACCTGTATCAGGATACTTGTGGTATGAAATGTATCAGCTTCAAACATCTGGGTCCAGTGTAACCAATACAACAAGCCAGCAAGCGATGTGCTTCTTCCCAATTCCTTGAATGGAACTCATTATAAGAATGTTCTCCTTCACTGGGCTCCCATTTATAGGACTATGGATTTAATATCATGTCTTGAGAATATATAAAAATTAGTGGATCTGGTTCAATCAGCCTAACATGACATTCATCTAACACTGTTTACAGACATTTTAGTTGGATTTAGAACACTCTAATCTAGTAACGTACAGAATGATCTCCCATAACAGACACATCCCTTAAACAACCAGAACTCATTAGTCAATAATTCTCTGAATCTCCCAACAGCCATTTTTAAAATATATTGTTCCTCAGTTAAGCAGGCTCCATGATGGCTCAGTGGTTAACATCCAGGACTCACAACCAAAAGGGAGCAGGCTTGAATCGTACCACCAGACCAGTCTGGGTCAGAGCTTTATACCATGGTGTGTCTTTGGGCAAGGCAGTTTACAGATCCAACTGCCTCAACACTAAATAAACTAGTTGTGTTGTTGTGCTGTAAAGCACCAAACCAAACAAAAACCTCCCTCAAACAGGAACCATGTTTTCATTTAAAAAGGTGTCTGGTCACTAGCACTGTACATAGTCAATTCTTTTCAGCTCTTAATTGCTTACAAATCTGCAGTTATAACTGATTAAGTTCAGTTGATCAGATTAGAGAACACAATTTACTAATGTCTGAGGCCAATATTACATGAGCTGGGCAACATTCTGCAGTAACAGATTTGCCTGCCAGAAAATTCTTCTTGAACCAGGAAGAGGAAACTGAAATGCATCAGCTCAACAGCCTTCCAAAGTAAAGGCAACCAAACAGCACCTGTTCCTAAAAGTATATCACTTTTGCTACCAACAGATACAAATCAGCAACATGAGAAGTTCTCTCTGGTTTATATTAATCTACAGTGATTGCATTGTAGTCTACCTATGAAGATGCAAAGCAACCAAAAAAAAAAACTTTTCCCAGTCTGGTTTACAAGCATCTTTCTTTTCTAAAGGGACATCTACATTCTAATATACACAACATACATATAAAACCAGCCAGATTTGACTGGCTCAGATTTTATATCCATCAGACAAGTTACATCTTGAGAATGTTGCCAGAAACATCACTGCTTTTTCCATTTAACATGAGACTTAGACCCAAGTCAATCCTAAATGAGGAAATTAAGGAAATACCACAAATATTATAAACTGGAGCAATGAACTTTGCCAAGTAACAAGTACATGTAGACCATATAACAAATAGTTTCTAACAGTACAAAACTCTGATGGGTTAATACATGCAAGAGGCTGATTTATATTCGCAATCAGATTCCAAAATGGCTGATTAACTGTTGAAAACATGATATATATATAGTCACCCAAGGCAACAAAAAAAACCAACTGGGACAAAATTAAATAGTGTCAAAACAGGCAAGAGTTACAATATATACTTGCTTATAAGTCAAGTCCAACTGCACGGACCCAGATCTGCGCTGGCATATCTGAGTCTGTGTAGTTTGCTAGGAATAATCAATAGAACAACAACACAGACCCTGATCTGCAGGCACATTATGCTACAACAAATCAGGGTCTTTGTCTTTTGCAGTTTGGCTTGACTTGTAAATGAGTATAAATAGTATATGTGTGGTACATGTTAATGCAATGTCTACGGGCCAGTATACTGTATATGGGTAGTACACGTTAATGCAATGTCTTCAGGCCAGTATATGGTATATGGGTGGTACATGTTAATGCAATGTCTTCAGGCCAGTATATGGTATATGGGCGGTACATGTTAATGCAATGTCTATAGGCTAGTCAGATCAATATTTATATCTAGTACAGAAGTAAGGAATTGAAAGTTTCAGTAGCAAGGCTCTTACAGTACCTTCACACAAATATTCAGCCGCCTTGCTACATTGACTCCAATGTTCTTTTTCCTTTCTGTTGATATCTTTTTTGACAATGTTTTCTTTATTCCATCTCTGACACTCTGACAGCACTCAGAACACATTAAAAGGAAGTTTTAAAAGAAAGGGGTTGTTGTAGTTGTTTATAAAACTACTGTTACCATATCATTGGTAGTAGTTGTTTATTGCCCTGACAGGCACATCCTGATACAAATACTATTACCATATTAGCAACAGAAGCTGTTTATTGCCCTGACAGGCACATCCTGATAAAAATAATGTTACTATATTAGTGGCAATAGTTGTTTATTGCTCTGACAGGCACATCCTGATACAAATACTGTTGCCATGTTAGTGGCAGTAGTTGTTTATTGCTCTGGCAGGTACATCCTGATACAAATATTGTTACCATATTAGCAGAAGTAGCTGTTTATTACCTGTCTATTACATTACAGAGCAAACAGTTTAGAACCAGGTGTGCCAGTACATCATGGTCTACATTACCATTGCATAATGCGAAAAACATTTGTACTACTGTATTTCTTAACATATGAAATGTACCACAGTATACCATGACTATATTAGAGACCAACAATTCAATGTTCTGGGGCCAAGGGTCTGACACTTTTTTGCTTACTTTCTCTCTGCCAATAACTGGAAATAATATCTTGCTCTGTTTTAGAGCAACATCAGGAAAAAATATTAATTATCTTGAGATAAAAGAAAATATTTAAGATCAAAAGGAAATCACAACCATCTCCCCACCCACACTCTGATAAATTAAATGGCCAATACCATACAGTAGATGAATCTGCTGTATGAATGCTAATTATTGTATAAGTTGCACTCTAAAAGCTGTAACTACAGTGGGACCATTAAGCTTACACCATAGCTGATACTATGGATGACATTGTGCTGACACAAGAGAGCCTACTGATAAAAATATGAAGTGTCGATACTGAAGCCTGCAAATTTCTAGCTACACTACTGATATAATAGGCAGGGAAACTTTGAGTGTGATGCCAACATACGGGCAAGACATGTATCAGAGAGGGTCAGTAAACATTAAACACACTTACTCAACAAACAAGAAACTATTTAGAAATTATGTATAGTTCAGACAGAAAACAAGTCCGCTCCTAAAAGTTGAAGGATGATTTGCAGTTCTACAAAGGAAAACATATACTTAACAGATACACTAGGAAATAACTAAAATATGACGTGTTTTTGTTGGATTTTTCAGTTTTTCTTTTTTTTAATCTAAAATTTTTTCTGAAAGGTGGATTTTGTCTGAATCTCTTTTGCAATTCATTTGGCCACTGCATTGGCATATGTGACAGACATTAAAGATGTAATTAAAGGATCAGCAATAGAACTATATTTGTCACGATTAAATTTTATTACAGATACGACCATCTTGTAAAACAAAGATAAATTCTGTGAACTATTTTATCATGAATAATTAAAAGATGCTGTCAATGTCATGAAAGTCATAACAAAATTCCTTGGGAATTTCTGTACATTCCTTATTGATCAAAACTACCAACATACCAGTACAAAGTTCTGTGGTACATACCACTGGAAAAATACTGTGGTAAACCAGTATGCCAAAATATCATGCACCTCAAATCTACAGTGTTCACTTGGATTCATACAGCAAACAGTGCAGAGCTAGATTTACCCCTGCAAAATGCACTAGCATATCATAATAATGGAACCATAAATGGAGCAAACAGGGTAATATGCCAAACAAAGTTAACTTCCAGGGTATGCAAAAACAAAGTTCACTTCCAGGGTACTGTTGTAGTGCCTATTTGATACAGCTGTGCCAAGAGGAATTAGTCACAAAGCCAGAGGGTTTTTCTTGTCCACACTTAATGTACCCCTAATGCATCCAGTTCTACATGCTGACTCTCTTGCACTATGTTGGACCTGGCTTATAAACAATCCTAGTGGACTTCAGAGAGAGCATACCCTGAAGACCTTTTCTACAACTAAACTTATGGTCTGATTGTGTAAGTTGCAGACCCTTTGTCTAATTCTAGTCTACATATCCCAATACGCAAAATCTAAATGATATAAACCAAATAAAGCTATATATCATGTTACGACCCTGTAGTTAAATTACATGTGTGTTAAAATTTGAATTTTTTCTAATTCTTTGTTTCATTTTTATTTCATTTTTATATCATTAAATATAGTTATTATTATGATGATGATTATGTTCGCAGGGTCTGATATTTTGTTATAAACATCGTGTTTATTTAAAACATAAATGTGACTCGTGTAAGCACGATTTTTGCATGATGGTTTTGTCATATTAAGTAAACAGTCGGAAATAGCTATGTAAATGATTGGCTGTGACCACGGTCATTACTAATAATACTTGTTGACATTCTATACTGCGATGTGGCTAGATTTCGAAATCTTCATGATTTCTTCATGCTTGTACATGGGGTGACGTATTAGTTTGTTTTAAATACTCTGTTACCTGCGAAATAGTCAGTTATTGTCGAGAGTCATATTTAACATCTTAGAGAGTCACACTGTAACATCTTATAGAGTTTCTAAATACCTTAAGAAAAAGGTATTCTTTTGTGCTGGAAAGAGTTGTTTGTTCGTACGTATGTAGAACAACATGTGTTTTGTTATCGATGACAGCTGTACTTCGTCTACCTGTTAAATAATAATTATTTTCCCTGGAGAACCACAAGACTGGCTTTGGACAAAGACATTTGCTGAAATTAATTCTAAATTGGAACTGAACAATACAAATTGTGATTCACAGTGAAAATTCTGGACATTTGTGTTTAACCTTCATCTGACATCATCATCCGCCATCTTGGAATGGAATTGAGATTCAGACTACGTCAGTTTAGAACTGTTTAGTCACAGGACTTATGTGTTTTCACAATATTAGGACAAATTTTTGGATCTTCTTCGTAAATCGTAAGTCATGTTTCATATATTTACCTTTTCACCATGTTTTCTAGGGAAATAAATTATTTTTGTTAAAATTTACAAAGCTTGTTGTAGTCACTCTTTTCTTTATGTTACTTTAAACGAGCCGAAACGTAACAATCCAATCTCCACACACACACTTTTGCAAATGATAAAGTGTATTAGAATTTCCAAAAATATTATACTAAATGGTAAATTACTTGTAAACTTTATCCTTACAAGCTAATTAATGCCAAATTAAACTTAAACTACCCAACTTTATTTTAAGCATTTTATATCTACTAAAAGAGATCCAAATTTCCCAACAATGGGTCACTAATTTAAATGTTTGAGTATTAAGGGAAACTTGCTATCAGTGATAGTAGGTTACAAACACATAATCACAATTCTATAATGAGCTCAACCTGCACTGTGACCCAACACCCCTGCCCCTGAGTGGCTGCTGAAAATACCATATTTAACTAGAATCATAGCCCCTTAAATTTAACAGTAAATAAATAAATACTCCTCTATATTAGATATACCATTTTTAAATTTATCAAGAGAATTTAGAAAATTTATATACAAATGTATCTACTCTTCTAAAACTTATATAAATACCACAGCACCTGACACAACCCTACAACAGTACTGAAATACTGTTTAGATCAAATCTTCAACACCTCAAAATCAAAAGATACGGAATCATATCTTGTGACCTTTTGAATCAGGTGGTCTTAAGTGTAAGTTTGACTGTAGTAACATACAGAATTGCCTACCTTGATCTGCAGTACTGCCGTGTATCCATCTTCCGAGTCAGCTGTCTTCTCAAGTGTGAGGGAATATCTGCCAGCCTGGCTGATTTCCTGAGCATCACGGAACCAGCGGATGTTCGGTGCTGGCTTGGCCTCCATAATGCAAGACATCACCAGAAGGTTTGCTTGTTGCTTGATTGTTGGCTTTTGAAGGAAGTGAGGGGCCTTGCCTTCTGGGGCTCTGGAAAAATGGAAGAAATTGTCAAAAAAAATTATAAATCAGTTAATAAGAAATAACAGAAACAAATCATGATCAAGTCTTGTTAGCCCACCCTGTATTTTAAGGACTTTGTATGTCTGACCTTTACCTTTTGATATACCTTCTGAAGAATTGTAAGACTTTTACTGTTTTTCTTTAAGCATGTATTTTAAAAATGTGACCTTTTAACTTTCTTTCAGAAGAATTGTACCTTTTATCTTTTATTTGCATGGGTTTAGCGTGTTATATTTTCAGCAATATTTTTATCTAACTTTTTTCGAGCTTAACTTTTAACTAGCACTACAGAGCCAATGTTGTGTTGTTTTCCTTTCTTTATTCTTCTGTCACTAGATGGATCGAATGGTCAATAGATAGACTATGTTACAATAGAATGTAAAAAACAAACAAATTCGCAAAAGTTAATCATTAAACAAAAATGAATTGGTTTTAAAAAAATCTGACAGAAAAACACAAATGAGAACAGAATAGTATTTGCAGTTTGTGGCACACTTGACAGATATCACAACCTGATTCACTGAGTATATCTCTCCTGCCAATGAATTTTGTTTTATTCCATTTTGGTACCAGAATCTCCAAAGCAATCCATTGCTTGCCATAAAATCAGAGAATCATTCCAGAGATGGGAACACTTTGTTCACAATGATGAGCGAACTAGGCGTAAAAGCATCATCAGATTTTGTACAGTTTGCAGTCTGTGCCCATTTTTGTTTTAACCCATCATCAGGATCAACATCATGCAAGTAACCCAGAAATTTTTGCTCATCCTTGAGGGATCCTTTGAGTGCCTACTCAGCAATTTTGAGTTCACCACAAACTTTTGATCTCAATTCATCATTAGAAACCCTATCTATGACACAAAGCTCTTTGTTCACCAAGTATGCCTTTCACTTGATTCCTTTACTCTATGATCACATTTATAAAATGATTCTGATACATTCCTGATTAATATATATACTTTACTGATGTTAAGTACATAAATTTGGAAATCATGTTCAAATGGTCAAATAAAATGGATTGATTTTGAGACAAGAGAGTGACAGCTTACAAGTGTAAAACAAAAAATATCACTAAAGACTAAATACTGTGCATCACACTCAATGTTACAATGTACATGAAGACTTGAAAGGGTTGGTATTACAAGTTAAAACCAAGAAAACACTAGATCAAGTACTGTGGAACCCCATCCACCCCTCATCCTGCACATTATAAAACATCAATAGAATTTTCCCAAAATGGGCCAAAATAACAAAAAGTCTCAGTCTGACATGGGGAGACAACTCTAAAAGTACTAATCTGACATGGGGAGATAATTCTAAAGATACTAATCTGACAATGCTAGATATTATAGGAGATATATACTCCTGTCATGTTACAAATGCATACAGAGTTTCATGAAAATATGGTTCTGGAGATTATAACCAGACAAGAATGTAAAAGGCTGTAAAGATGATATGTATAAGTGAAAGTATAGGTTTAAACATTTAAATTTTGTTTGCTGGGAGTATGATAATTGATACTTACTTTGGTTTCTTGCCTGAAAAGAAAAAGAAAAATATTTGTTAGGTGAACAAAATAAAAAAAGAGGAAAATATGGAAATTGCTCAAAGGTTAAAAATTATGAGGGTATATATTGGCAAAAGTGGTTAAACACATAATATGATTAAGGAAAACAATGTAAGATCCACATCATTAAATATTTTTCCAGAAATACTTTTGGATGATTTCTTTCCAAACAAGTTAATCAGTCAACAAATGTTAGTAACTATAATATCTGCACAAATACACAATGCAATTAAAAATTATAAAAGTTTATATATTTTCATGAATTTCTTTTATCATGGCATTAATTCAAGGTAACTTAGTTAACCAGGTAACTCTCAGCTTCTGCAGTATGGTAGATAAGATCAAATTATCCTCCTGCAAAAATAAACTTTAACTTAAGCAAAACACAGACAAAACATGTTGATATTTGTGGTTTCTATTTCTAATTGTGTCTGTTTTGTGTCTCAGGCTAAATGCAGGCTCACACTCTGAAATATCAGAAGCACTTCAGATACAATCATGATACACTGACAGAAAAGCAGGAAATCTGAAAAGCACCTTGATAACTGTTGAATGTTTGCAACTGATAGTGTTTCAGTGTTTTAATGGATCTTAATGAATTTAAGTGTTAAAAGTGTGGTGTGCCTAAATTTTTTTTACATAATCAATTGTTTACCTCTAAAAAGTTTAATGCTGCACTTTGGAGAAACAGCAATCAGTAAATAGATGATAGTTTGAATTCTTCACAAAATCTAATGAATATTAATAATTCTTTTAGACAGAGGATCTCACGTGAGAATTCATTACAAATGAAATTTAAGAAATGATTCAAATAATTAATATTTCTTAAAAGCCTTTGCAAGCTAAAGATTAAAATTATTTGATGAATTTCATAAATTTCATCTGAAATTACTGGTAGCACAAATGTAAGATTCTATTTATTCCACGATGAAAAATACTGATTTTATTTAACCAAAGTGCAAAATAGTGAAGTGAAATTACTTGAAATACATTTGGATTCCTTGATCCTTATACCTTTCCTTTTGTGTAACATTATAATTTCGTTTATGATATCGTGGGGTGTTATTACATGTGTTACACATATGAAATTATGATATGGTCATATTAGCATAAATAGCACAGTAGTCATTTGATAAAAAATTTTTTATCAATTGCCAGACAACAATTCTTTCCCTGAAACAGATTTAATGCTGTATTGGCATGCTGTTTAGAGATGCAAATGTTGTGACAAATCTGGTATGTAGACTATTTTATCGATCTTAATCACAGAGGGCTGAGTGCAACTCAAATAAACTGTTTAAGTACTGAGTGGGACTATCAACAGGCAAAAACATTTTCAATATTGACCAAGATTATCACCAGATAAATAAAATATGAAAATATCCAAGGATTCAAAGCACAATTGTCAATGGTCTTTAAACAAAAAGTTATATAACTTAATAGTCAATGGAGCTATTTAAACTTGTCCCAGAAATTAACATAAACCATCTGATTTTTACAAAAAGATACAACTATTATACTTCTGTTTGAAGGGCAATGGATCACACTGATAAATAGCTTTATCAATGTGGACAGCAGGATATTGCATCATGGCAACACAAGGAAAAGTCCAGAGATTTACCTCTCCAGGATCACAAACTCCAAAATTTTCTGAGCACAGTTAAAATCACAATCTAAAAAGTCCAATATCTGATATGACACAGTATTTTACAGCAGGTGTCCCTATGACACTTCAGTTTCATAATGAGGGTCCTATGGGTATAATAATGGGCCCTCTAGTGGAAAAGACAACAAGAATTTTGTTAAAAGTAGAGTCCCTTGATAGTCCCAAAATTTTTAATAGAGTTCCTCTTAGAAACTTCAGTAAGAGATGCAGGTCTTCTGCTTCTGGAAAAACCCTATTTCAGAGAAACCCTACTTCTGGAAAAACCCTATTTCGGGGAAAACCCTGTTTGATTCTTTCTTTGTCAATGAAATTAATCATATAAATAGAATAATCTAATTCAGGAAAATTCTTAAGTTCCAGCATTCTAACCCTTCCTCAAGGACAATTCTGAAGAACGTAAGAATTTCACACATTAAGCTGTCCATGTTGTGCTCAAAAGGTTTCAAGAATGCAGGTCCAGGTACGGCAGCACATAAAAGATTATGGGGGAAAAAAGGAAGGAAAAAGTTGGGATTCTGACAGAAGATACATACAGTGCTGTGACCAGTATGATGAAGAACCTGCAGCCTCAAAAATGAAATCAGTGCTTCTGAAGACAAGTGCTGGTGCATAACATAGCAGTGGTGGTGGTGCTTGTTGGGTGTTTAGTTATAAAACGCAGCTCAGTGAACTATGTCGTGCCAGGTTGTGCTTCCCTGAACATACAAAAGCTGTGGAACATGGTACCATATAGGGTTATAACTGAACTAAATTTAGCTTTGCCAGTTTGGGCAGTTCTAACCAAATATATATTTTTTATAAGGATGAATTAGAGAAATGTTAAATAAAAACTATTTAAACCTATAAATAAATACAGTGAAAGCTGTCTCGAATGACCACCTTTTCTGCCAAAACATCATGGTCTGTCAAGACAGTTGGTCTCTAATAGCAGATTCTAATACTATATAATTAACAAATTTGTGCACTGAGAATCTGGTTTCTTTGGACAGGTGGTTTCTAACAGCAATGGTTTTTCAATCAAGGCTTTACTTTTTCTAAGATTTTTAACAAGATTTTCTATATTTGCCAACACTGACAAGTATTTAATGTCATAATATTAATTATTGCAATTTCTGAATCAATATAAAAATGTAAATACAGGCAAATAGTTCAGTATTCAAGTGAAAAGTTTAATTTGATGTTACCAATTGGAAAGTAATATTACTTATCAGAGACAAGTATGAAGGGGCGTAATTAACGTCTTCAAAGATGGATACTGACAGGAAGAAACATTCAGTTTGAGCTAAATATCTTTCAATTTCTCTACAATAATGAATTCATTTAAAATTTAGATAGCAAATGGAAGGAGCAGTTATTGTATCAATTGAACCCCTGAGGTTCTAGTATCTTGCACCCAACTTTTCAATCACTTAACTGCAGTGATTTGTTCACAAATTCCTAATTATGCAGTTGCATACCATCTATCCTCACTTATAAGTCAAGTCCAACTGCAAACAACATAGATCCTGATCTGTCGGGTCATAATGTGCCTGTAGATCAGGGTCTATGTTGTTTGTTCAACTGATTACTCTTAACAAACTGCCCAGACCCAGATCTGCTGTGCATTATGTGCTGGCAGATCCGTATCTGTGCAGTTGGACTCATAAGTGAGTGTATGCAGTACCATAGGCTGTACTCTAGTCATTTGTAATCTGACCACCATGTTCTGGAAATAAAAACCTCAGTGCTTTGCTATAATTACTGAGTATTTGGCATGCCATCTAGATTTTGAAATCAATTCATTACAGGATAGAAATGTTAAGTATTTGCTTCTAACTCAGCCAATATGTCTGAATTTACTCAGTGTCAGATCTTTTTCTGGGATTTCATTGCCAATAATTTACAAAGTGCTTCCTCATTATCATTTAAGAAAAAGATGACCAGAATTTTAAGTCATACAAATAACTGACTTTGATTTCTTTTGCTACAAGGATTTATCAAACCCAGAAATTTTTTTATTCACTATAGCCTCAAGCCTCTGTGAGTGGTGTTATTCTGGGTTGATAAATCCTTGTAGAAAATAACAGATCTAGCTCTGTGCTGCATGCAGTTAGGTGCTTATTATATATGAATAAATAGGGTAACCCAGCTACAAATACTTAACTGCAACAAATCTAATTGATTAATAATGACATAGTTTAACTTAATCTCTCTATCTACATACATTTTTCTTCTCACCAAATAAATAAATTGTTGGCTTTTAAGGTCTGTACAGACTAATAATCTGTTTTATCATACCAATATATAACTTTTATTGGTTTCTCATTGAAGGTGATAAATTTTATACATTTTAAGAACATGCCTTTACTTGGCCTCCTTTCTAGCACAAGGAAAAATCGATGAAAAACTAATTTGCGAGCTACATTGTGCTTCAGATTTTTAATAAACATAAAGAGAAACAAGATGGAAAATAGCAATATCATCCATAATCAACAATAAAAATAAATAACAAAGTGGAATTCTGCCGAAGCATTTTTCAATTGGGCTGACACAGTATTAAAATCTAATGAATCTTATAACCTGAAGCAAAAGACATGAACACAGTTCACGACAGCCAACCCTATATGGCAGACAAATGTGACAATCTGAAGGAGAAACAATTTTGGATCTCATGGAAAAAAGGGAATGAAAAATAACAATAGGTCATGGATGTCAGCAGGGTTCATAATTATCTTACCCACTGTACCAGTCCTGACTGTCAGTAAAATAGACAATTGAACTA
Source organism: Megalonaias nervosa (assembly GCA_016617855.1). Lineage (NCBI taxonomy): Eukaryota > Metazoa > Mollusca > Bivalvia > Unionida > Unionidae > Megalonaias > Megalonaias nervosa. Next base: position 66,007 of record JAECUM010010741.1, on the reverse strand, counting down.
ACTAGAGCCCATTTATTTTCAAAAGTATGAATACACAGGAAAATAATGCAGCATTTTCTAATGATTCATCATTTAAATATTATTCAAGTTAACATGATAGTTTATTATCTGTACATACATCTACATATATTTACCTGTATTTTCTACAAGTCAAAAAATTTAAATAAAAGAAACATATTTAGAGAAAAGTTCAAGATTAGCTCAAAAATTCAAAAAATACTTAAATATGTGCTTGATTCAAATACATATAAACAATTCTGAATAGGAGATTCACTTTTGTCGAGCTCCTTTTATTTAGCTAGAAAGTAACAATCCTTAACACTTAATATAATCTAAATATCTGTAACATTGACCTTAATCAATGGTGTGGATGGACATATGATGGACAAACTCACATGCACACAGATGACAAAGTGATCTCCTTGATGAGCTTCCACCAAGGTGGGCTTGACAAAAATAAGTGTTCTGTGGATTCATGTGTTTCACCTGTCCCCAAGGAATGATGTACCCCCCTCCCCATTCCATATCTGACCATCAAAAACTAATATAAAACTTTAATGTTGATACCACCATTGGCATCATTTTAAAAAAAGTGACACAAATGTATCACCATTCTTATACAAGTAGGAAAAAATCTGATGTTTGTTTATTAACCAGGAGCAAAGTGTCATCCAGTATAAATGACTTCAATTTGTGAAAGCTACCATATATACTGGCCTACGATTCCAAATGCAAGTTGCACAGACCCAGATCTGCCATCGCATAATGCGTTGACAGATGTGGGCCTGTACAGTTTGTTAGGAGTAATCAGTCGAACAAGCAACACAGACTCTGATCTGCAGGTACATTACGCTACAGCATAGCAGGATCTTTGTTGTTTGCAGTTTGACTCGACTTATAAGAGAGTGCACATGGTATGCATCTATAAGTAAAGACATAGCGAATGCTTTACAAAATTTAGAGTTATAAAATTTAATCATGAGCTAACACTGTACTGAATATGATGGAGTAATGTGGTAATCATGTGAAATACCATTTGCAAATAATAAATACCATATAAACTAACAAAACAAATGCAAAACTAAAGTTTAAAAGGGTCAAAAAATGTGAAACAGGTGTCTAACATAGTCCTATCAGTTTTTGCCAATAATATAAACATTATTTCACTTTTCAAATTTAGCTTTCTGAACATTCTCAATATTTTAAAATTAAAAATTAGCTCACTTCTTTATCTACAAGAAAGAACTGCTTAAATCTTTATATAGTGAATATGTATATATAATTCTGAAAGTATCCTGTCTGGAGTAAAGGTTCTCTCCCTACTGAATCAGTTATCATTAGATATTATAATTATGCCATGGTATATTATTGGAGTGATTTGTTTTGTTTCAGAAAGTGTAATTCCATTTAGGTTTTACACATAATATCTTGTGTACAAATACTCATTTTAAGATAAGCCATTGATCAAGAAATGACACTGCAACTTATGCCAATGGATGTCCATATTTTCCTCAATAGATGCACCAAAGATGGTAGAATTAAGTAAGAAGTAAGTCTCTGTCAGTGATGCTTCTTGGATTTTTCATAATAAGGCAAACTCTTCTATCTCTTTTCCAAAAGTGGGCCAATTCTAAATTCAATAAGGCAAATTTGGCCTTCTTACATTAGAAATATGGGTCATACAGAAGAACATATTTTTAAAGTGACTGTGGCATCCTCAAAACTGGCAAGTAAAAGGTTTTAGTGCACCTTGTGTAACTAAGCAATTTTTTTAGCATGTACAGCAGGATCCATGATCTAAAAAATATTTATGAACAGCAGATTATTTTTTTTCATGATGTTCATGTATGTCACGCATGTATTCTCCTTTTATGATGTCCATACATGTCAATGACTGGTTCTTTTGGATGATGTTCATTGTGTCAAGCATATGTTCTTCATGATGTTCATGTATTTCAAGCATGGTTTTTTTTGGTTGATGTCCATGTATGTCAAGCATGTGTTCTTTTTATATGATGTCCATTTATGTCAAGCATGGGTTCTTTTGGATGATGTTTGTGTATGTCAAACATGTTCTTTTTATATGATGTCCATTTATGTAAAGCATGGGTTCTTTTCTGATGATGTTTGTATATGCCAAACATGTTCTTTTTTATGACATCCATATATGTCAAGCATGTGTTCTTTTTTGATGATGTTTGTGTCAAGCATGTGTTCTTTTTATACAATGTCCATTTATGTCAAGCATGGTTTCTTTTAGATGATGTTCATGTATGTATATTTTTGTGACTATACATTGATTAAGGCTTCATTGATTCAATTCAGTCTTTTCATGGTAATCAGCGCCGGCTAAGCTTTGATATGCTAAACATAATTACAATGCATCTGTCTAAATTTGCAATGTATTTATTTTTCTTTGGGAAAAAAGCTTGGTTCTTTGTTACAATAGAGTCAACAATATTTAATTGACAGTGTCGTTACTTTAATGGTGGACAGTGCTTTGCTGACTCTACATGGTCTTTGAAAGTAATCAGCGCCGACTAAAGCCTTTGATATGCTAAACCTAGTTCCAATGCATCTGTCTAGGTAAATTTGCAATGTATTTACTTTTCCGAAAATAAGTCTGGATCTTTGTAACAACGGAGTGATCAATATATTTAATTGATGGTGTTGTGCTTTTAAAGCCAGGCTGCTTTATTGTCTCAGCTTGGTCTTTCTAGGTAATCGGCAACTGCTAAAACTTTATATGCTAAACATACCAGTAATCACTTTGCTTAGCCTAGGTAATGGTAAATTTGTAATTTATTTACTTTTCTTCAGAAAATAATCTTGGTTCTTTGTTTTCTTTCTCATTTTAAACTACAGTACTCGATACTTCTTTGTAAGAATACAGTGAGCAATGTTTAACTGATGCAGCGTGGTGTTTATTAAAGGTAACCAGCTAAATTTTTTATGTGTAAAACATCATTACAATTTATTATCTTGGTAAATTCTAACTAGGACACAGAGATATATTTTAGAGATGTCATGATCATCCAAATAAGTAAAAATGCTGAACCTTTACTTTAACACACAAGGACATGCAGCAACTTTTTGAGAGTTATTACGATGAACAAAAATCTGAGTGATCTGATGCAACAGACTGAACTCCATCAACAAGATGAACCTTAAAATGGCCTGTTTAAGGAACATCCATGCAATCAGAAAGATGTTCCATACTTTCAATATTGCCACTTTTTTTTATCCAAAATGGCCAACTGTTGTTACACTGTGAAACTGCAGCAAAATTAATATTTTAAATTTTTTTTACATCATATATACATTGTTTTGCAGAACTAACTTTTTTACCCTCTTTCTGAGTCAAACATCAGAGTGCATGTTATACACACCAAAATACAGTACATGGAATACATGGTCAAGTGCAAAAAATACCAAAAGTTCAGACGAAGTATTTTAAGGCATTTGATGCTTACACCAGTAAGGTTTTATGGAACATGATAACAAGCACCTGATGTTTTGACTTTTAAGAAACTATACCTCTCTAGATATTTTAATCTGCAATCCTGATTTTATGACCACATAACAGTTGTAAATGGTAGCTATGATACATCTTTGTGATAACAATATATTAACCTTTTATAATTTGTATTTTGTTATGTTTGTTTTCTTTTCTGCAGTAGATGTTAACCTTGTAGACTACTATTAATTACATGTATATTTATTGTATATTTATTTTAAAAACAGGTCATAATGTAAACTAGATATTAACTGTTACTCTGGATAAATAAAAGATTATTATTATTATTATTATTATTATTATTATTATTGTTGTTGTTGTTACTATTATTATTATTACTACTGTTGTTGTTGTTATTATTATTATTATTATTATTATTATTATTATTATTATTATTATTATTATTATTACTGTTATTATTAATAGTATTATTATTATTCTTATTATTATTATTATTACACAGGTTATGAGGTTCTAAGCACAAAATGCATAAAACAGGATATGTAACTTTTAATATCAGGCTCAAAAATTGAACAGAGAACATGAAAACAATTCTTTTCAAGATCACAGTAATAACTTTTCATGGACAAATAATTGTATGGGAATGAAATCTCTTGTACACAGTTCCATTCATACCATGCAAAATCACAATGTCTGCTTTCTGTACATTTTTTAAGTCTTTAGGAATGTAATATGGGCAAAAGTTCATTTGGTGGAAGGTTCAAGAAGTTCAAATTCCAAAGGATCACAAAATTTACTTCTGAAAGGCCCATATGAGCTGATTTATTTGGACAATAATTATTACCAGAAAGGGGGTTGTTTATACTGAAAGACTTCACGATGTGATGTGAGAACAGAAATACATCTGCTTTTGTATGCCACTTTATCCAAAATCGGCCTCTTTCTTATGAATAAAAACAAATATTCTCCATCCAGATACAAACTTTGTACCAGTAGCAACCAAGCTGCATGACTTTTAGCACACAGGTTCTTCAATTTGGGCCAGCTTGTAGATTACCATGGAATTCCTGCAAACCCCTACCCTAGAAACAACACTATGTTATTCATGGAACAAATGCAATTGTTTTACATAATTTATCTCTTATCTAATTATCAAATGTATATATTTGTTTTAGCCACCAATGATATTTGAATGTAATAAAATAAAATTCTTTGACTATTTGCCCTCAATGGTCTCCTACTGTGCATTTGTGAACTCAACATGTGCTTCCCCCCATAAACTAAATGGTTTCACTGTATTTCAGATCTGCTACTTAAATAAGCATGTTTACATATCAGTGTTAATTGTTGCTCTTTGAACTCACTTCAAAAGTGACTAAAGGCTAAAAGAGCACAGAAGTAATTCAAATTTCAAAACCTATGCTTTCTGAGAATTACGATAAGAACTGGCTACTGACAGGAACTGGAAGGATGCCAGTATATGTACTGAATCTTTACTTGTAACTTGAAATTTTATGATGTTCATCAGCAAAGAAAATGTTGCTGGCAAGTGAGGTCCCATAATTATTTAACTGAATATATTTCAACATTAAAGAACCTGCTGTTTATAGCATTTGATTATAAAAATCAAAACAATCAGTTATCTAGAAAAGTTGAAAATAGGTTTTCAGCCTGGTTGCTAAGGAAGCCACATCATTAAAAGGGTAGCCACCTCAACACAAATTTAATAGAGTATGTCATAAGAGACATTCCTACCAAGTTTCATCAAAACAGGTTTAGCCATTCTGGAGTATAAGTATAAAATAAACCTTCCATATGGTTGCTATGGAAACCACACTGTTGTTAATGAAGCCATCCTGAAATTCCTCTTTTATAAAATATGTTCTAAAATTCCTACCAGTCTGATCAAAACTGGCTCAGTTGTTCCAGAGAAAAAGTTAAAAACAGGTTTTCAATCCAACTGCTTAGAAATCCACATCATCACTAAGGGAGCCACATCAAACAAAATTTTGATAGATCCATGTCCTATGAAACAATCCAACCAAGTTGATAAGGGAGCCACCCAGAACACAATTTTGGCAGAGCATGTACTGAGAAAGATTTCTAGCAAATTTGATTCCAATGTGCAAAGTGAGTTTTTTAAAGTTGAAAATACTGTTGATGAATGACAGATGGTTGATGAAAAAAACTACCAAAAGAGACACCACAACACACCCACCAGCCCATAAACAAACCACATATCAGTCATCACTCTCTAGAAACCGACTTGTTTGTCAGATCAACCCCAGGTTTTAGTTACTCATACCAGTAGGCAGAGCATAACTGATAGGTCCTTTGGTTTCTGTGTCTTAGTATACTCTTTATCACATATTTATATTTATCAATGCATGACAATCATGTTACACTGTATCATAACTTAGCAACATCCACTATAACAATGTCAATGAGTTATGTTATCTCTGCTTAGTTATAACACCTAGCAATATCCACTACTACAGTGTCAATGAGTTATGTAAAGTCTGTTGAGCATGTGCAACATATAGCAACATCCACTATAACAATTCAATGAGGTCTGTAATTTATGACCTAGCAACATCCACTATAACAATTCAATGAGTTATGTAACGTCTGTTGAGTAATGTGTAACAGCCAGCAACATCCACTATAACAATGTCTACAATTATGTAATGTCTGTTGAGTAATGTAAAATGCCTAGCAACAGCCACTATAACAATGTCAGCAAGTTATGTAATGTCTGTTGAGTAATGTGTAACAGCTAGCAACATCCACTATAACAATGTCAACAAGTTAAGTAATGTCTGTTGAGTGATGTGAAATGCCTAGCAACATCCATGATAACAATGTCAAAGAGTCATGCAATGTCTGTTGAGTAATGTGATAAGAATCTTCAACTTATGTTCATTAGACATAAAATGTTATGAAAACTGTTGAATACAATCCCAGATCTGTATCTAAGATTTAGTAAATTTGGGTACTGTCTCCCCTTAAGATGAATAAAGGAGGGAGGGGCCAATCTGGAAAAAAGGGGAACCAATGTGGTCACAGTTAAAGCCTCTTGTAGGGCATAAAAAGGTAACTAAAAATGAAAGCAGAACAGGAGTATTATAATGCATCCCGTTTTATAACTGGTGTTAAAATATGAAAATGAAAATCCATATTTTCTTTCATTAGTTCTCTCAGGGATAAGGGGTTTGTTGGCATTTGCCAGTAAAATAGTGTAACCATATTGCATTTCCACCATAGAGTTTATTACTCATATGTCCATCCTTAAGTTCTGAAACAGTACTGAAAATCTAAACTTTGCTGTCATGTGAAAGTACAGTTGAAATAAAGAATCTTCAAAAACACATCCAGTAAATGAAAGTAAAACAAGGAATTTCGAGTCAACTTATAACTGTGTGATGCACCAGCATTACCATAATTAGTGTCTGCATCAATGATTCAAATTCATCAACAGAACAAAACAGCATAGATTACAATCTGCTGGCACATTATATGATGGTAGTCCAACAATATAGGAAGTCTATCCCAATATGCAAGATGGTGGTGGGGGGCATCAACATCATACTGCCATAACAAACACTGCCATGAAGCTCTATTCCGACAGTTTTGACCCAAGAACTGAAGGCAATATTTTCAAAAATATGTCACACAGCCGTCAGACCATATCAACAATGTTGCACTGCTTAAAGTCTAATTGCTTTATTCAAACTATACTTACTATGATGTCATTTTCCCTATCAAGTGAATCCAGGCAGTCTAGTGGTTGTGTTTTTCAAACTCAGTTGACCACTATTTTACAGTTCTTTGAAGAACAAAGGTACCCAAGGAATGTCAAAGTCAGCTTAACAAGGGGTGCAATTTCTTTAACAAAACAAACATGTCTAATCAGATCCAGTGTAAGGTGATCAGACAAATTCACTTTGTTTAAGAAACTTCACTGGTAGTTCAACCAAATTCCGCATTCCTCAGCTACCACTGCTCTTCAACCAACTGACATGGCAGCTCACAATAGCAACATTATACTGTAGTAAAATGGGTAGTTACTACATTTCTTAGAAATGAAGCATGCAAGATTCATGAAAATTTGCACCCAATCCTTATTTTCTGTGTGATTATGCATACACAGATTCAAGAGGTTTGCGTAAAAGTTTCAGTTTTAGCAAGATTTTCATAATCACATGTCCTAGATGTTAATCTGCAATCATTTGCAACAACCAATTTGAATACTGTTGAACTTACTGCATGAATTATGTTTCTAATTAATATGCAAGATCTTCTATACAGCCAATGAAAATTGCATTTTTATTCTAACTGTATAAAACTAGGTAGTTTAAACCTATAATAGAGTCAATTTATGTGGATCTAATGATCTTATTTCTTAAAATTTGAAATACCACAAAAGTTTAACTGGAAATGCTAAACAATGAAATTCAATGATCTTTTATTTGCTCTTAATTTCTCTTGAAAAGACATTTACTCAATTAATTTCAAATCACAAACAACAAAATTAAATGCTGATTTTCAATTTTCCAGTCTTTCTTCTAAAATTTGTTCACAAAATAGACATATCTCCCAGACTTGGAGCAATACAGGGAAGCCATTTCAACCATTTTCAGAAATAAAAACACAAAACATACACAAAGAGGGTGACAATTTTGTTAAACCTACCTTCCAAGTTCAATGTAATCGTAGCCGTAGACTCTCCCAAACTATTTTTTGCTATTGCTTTATACTCTCCACCGTCAGAAGCACTAACATTGGAAATCTCAAGGGTTATTGTGTGAGAATTTTTGTCAGCAACATCAGTCATTTTGTATTTAGGGCCCCCAGTTATTACTTTATTTCCCTGCATCCATGTTATGGTAGGAACGGGATCAGCAGTTAGTATGCATTCAAATATAATCTTGTCTTCCACTTGTCGAATAACAGGCTTCTGGGTAAAAAGTGGCTTGGAACCTTTGGGTTTATTTGTATCACCTGCTGCAATGTTAAAGTTAGTGCTTGGCTGGTTAGCATTAAAAAGCAATAGGCTGATCTACAAAAATCAATTAGTGAAACCTAAACTTAGCAAAGTAGAAAATCAAGGGATTATAACTTTGCTATTTTTGACCATGTTCTTTAATCTTTGACAATTTTGATTCTGGCCACAAAACTAAGCACAAAATTTAAAAGCAGACTTACATAAAAATCTAATTAAAAAATTATACTCAGATTTTCATAATAGTTTTGAAATTTAAATTTAAATCATTTAGGACAAATAAGAAAATAATACATAAATTGATGCAATTTTAACCTCTGAGCTAAATTACAGAATGTCAAAACAACTTTAATCTGAGTATGAGTTCAATTGTGTGTTCCAATGGTTTTGTAACAATGGAGCCTCATGTGCACAATTGACAACAATACACCAACATAAAAATTTGATGAAATTATAAACATTCAAATTTCTTTTCATGATTCTTTATGAATTTCTAATTAATCAATTTCTCTACTGGCATCCAAAATTATTAGATGGTCAAATATGACAAAGCTTTACTTCTTAGCTAGTGACACTTGGCTGAAAATATTCTCTGGACAAATACTCCTGTATTTCTAAAAATCAATCAGTTTGTATAAATGTAATAAAGCCCAATGCGAGTGAAAATATTAAATTAAAAGACACAGTAAGATTCTAAGTGTAGTGAGACTGGATAATTTCTCTTTTTTACCAAGGAATATTCTCAACCAGTAGATGCCATAGCTCTGCACCTTGAAGTAACCATAAGTTTCCTCAGAGTCAATAATCTCACAGCAAATACATGTTCTTAAAATTCTTTTCAATTTTTGCATGTGTACATAGTTAAATATGTGGGTCAAAACTGAAAGCAAACAAAATTCAGATCTTTTATTCTTCCCACATATAAATTTAATTTAAACCAAATGTAAGTTTTTGAACACGTACATGTATACATTATCAAGGCACCATAAATTTACTTCATCAATAGCTGCCAAGAAATAAAGCCATTCAATATAAGTTTGCATTATCAATATTATTAGAGTAATTGCTTGGGTGGTCTTAACAGCTTTAAATCCCTTGTAAAGAGTTTCCAGGTAATTAAATATGTGAAACATGAGCATCTCTGGAATTTTGGGTTAATACTGAAACAAGAAAATCCAGTACAAGAAAGATGAAAAGATCTACACTACAAGTTCAAATGATGATTGATCTTTATCACAGGATTGCATATTCCTACTTCTGTAAGATGCAACAGCAGCATAGTGGTTATATTGGTTAGTGTGCCAGACTTACGGCTGAAAAGAAATAGGTTCAAATCCTACCATCAGCCCAGGTCAGCTACCATGATGTGCCCTTGGGCAAGACACTATGATCCAATTGTCTCAGCAATAAATAATCTACTTGTGTTGCTGTGCCATCACCAAATCCAAACACTTCTTTAGAACAAGTCAACCATTTTAAGCAATCCTAAGTCCCATTATGAGTAACACTGCAACTTGTATAAATACGTAAAACAGTATTTCAATTACAGATTTGACAAGAAATTTTCAGACTCGGCGATGACTCGTCTGGGTCTGTGCAGTCTGCAGTTGGACTCTTGTTCTAAGTGTGTATATACAGTATTTCAAGCATTGAGCAGAGGAATATTTCAAAGGCCTATTTGGTTTTTACATTTATTATAATCAAACTCCTTGAAGATATATGTACTGACTGACACTTCATTATCATGCAAGAATTTTGATAAAGGCTATCATGTTTCTATGCACCTTCGCTGAAACCACATTCTGTCTGTTTTGAACGACTTGAGAGAAAACTCATGGTCAATAATCACTTAAACTTAGTTCTACCCTATGTACATAAATAATATTATAAATAGCATCTATTTAAGAAACGGGATAAGTAAAGAAAACAAATTTCTGAATTAAATAAAATGCAATACTAGCATTAACATCTGCATAAAATCAAAGTCATAAAAAAATGAGAATCATCAATCAAAAATAATGAACTAGTATAACAAAAGAGAAATGCATCAGAAATTAGTAGAGCATGAAATAAAGTAAGATTTCAATGATACACTGTAAAGTGAAATTACTAAAATCACTAAAGTTTAGAATACTGTAAAATCTGGATGAAAAACACACGTAAATATTAAATAGAAAATATGTACACAGAAGCAACAATGAGGATCCAGTTCCAAATTAAGTCATAAGGATGGCTACTTTTTTTTATTTTGTTTTAATCCAACCTTTCCTTTCTATAATGATCAACTGAATGCTGTTCAATCCGGAAGACTAGTGAAAATTTAGATGCTTTACAAATAGTTGCAACATGATACATTTCATATAAATTAGCCAATATCAAAAACTTGAAGTTACACTGTAAGAAGATTATACAAATGTGTGTGATTTGGATTTTCAACATTACTTTATCAATTTTTCAGTCATATTGCTACAATGTCTGCAATGTGGCAGTTTATAGTGATGTCTAGCATTAAGGCATCAACCCGCAACCTCCCGCATCTGAGGCGGATGCTCTAACAACTTAAACCAGCGGAGTGGTCAACAACAAATTTATTCAGACACAACAGTTTTGTATTAGTCAATAATCTAGGTGATCAGTACTGAATGGTGAAAAAGACAAAACATTTGGCTGATGTAGTTTAATTTTCTCTTTGATATGGTAATGCTGTACTTTTCAAAATATATGCTCATATCCAGTTTTATGACTTTACAAGTTAACAGGGTCAAAGGAACTCACTTAAACATCAAACATGTTACATAATCATTGAAGTGTATGAAGTAGGTTACATTGTCCTATTTTTTATATGACACTACAGGATGCTTGCACATATCAGGTATCATAACTGTATAAGCAACAGAGTCCTGTAAACTCATCTAAACACAGAATGGTATGTAATCACTAGATCATGAAAAGTAGGTCACAGTAACCTACTTTTGGTACAACAGTGTAGTAGTCCTCAGGATGCATGCACCTGTCCATTTTCATGACTGTACAAGCAGCCATGATCAAGAAACAGACTTAAGTAGAAATTTTTTTTTTTAAAATATCAATTTTTGCTGTAGTTTGGTCAGTTACTTGTACATGAGTACATGTACCAAATTTCATTTGTCTATGCCCCAGGTAGCTAAGTGGTCTAAGGTGCTCGCCCTTACAGATCTCTGACACCTAACCTCCACCTGGGTTCAAGTCTCGGCTTGGCTAACATGGGTATGTGAGAAAGCTTGCCTGTAGCTTCCTGTAGGTCAGTGATTCTTCCTGGCCTTTTCCCAGTGTGTTCCTCCACCAATTATACTGACTGCCATGTATAGCCTATCATATGCTGAAATATGGCATTAAACCAACAAAACTAAACCACCTTGAACGGTTTGGCAAGCAGCTGGCTGGGACAGTAAAATGCTTTCTTCCAATGCTATTGACTGCATATGTGCTGATATGCTTTCTTCCAATGCTATTGACTACATATGTGCTGATATGCTTTCTTCCAATGCTATTGACTGCATATCTGCTGATATGCTTTCTTCCAATGCTACTGACTGCATATGTGCTGATATGCTTTCTTCCAATGCTATTGACTGCATATGTGCTGATATGCTTTCTTCCAATGCTACTGACTGCATATGTGCTGATATGCTTTCTTCCAATGCTATTGACTGCATATGTGACAATATGCTTTCTTCCTATGCTATTGACTGCATATGTGACAATATGCTTCTTCCAATGCTGTTGACTGCATGTGACAATATGCTTCTTCCAATGCTATTGACTGCATATGTGCTGATATGCTTTCTTCCAATGCTACTGACTGCATATGTGACAATATGCTTCTTCCAACGCTATTGACTGCATATGTGACAATATGCTTTCTTCCAATGCTATTGACTGCATATGTGACAATATGCTTTCTTCCAATGCTATTGACTGCATATGTGACAATATTCTTTCTTCCAATGCTACTGACTGCATATGTGATAATATGCTTTCTTCCAATGCTATTGACTGCATATGCTATTGACTGCACATGTGACAATATGCTTCTTCCAATGCTATTGACTGCATATGTGCTGAGAACTGTTTCAAGGTTGGGGAATTTTTTGTTCTCTATGTATACTTAATGGCGCATTAACAACATCTCTTCAATATTGCCATGTTAGTGTCTGTCATATTAGGTCAAATTCTGTCATATCAGGTCAAATTTTGTCATATCAGGTTTCTACTGAGTGAAAAGTCCTTCGACAGTTGTCATTTACTTAGTAATAGCCGCCACATTTGATGGTGAAGTTCAAACAAATGCAACCAAGATGGAAACACTGTTGTAAGGGCCTAAAAATCTAACCAGGTCATCTACACATCTACATATAAAACAAATAAGCCGATGAAATTTCATTTGTGTACCACAAATAGTTTATGGTTATTTGTACTAATAAGACTGGAGTACAAAAAGTAGGTATAGTGTAGTACTCATCAAGATGTATCCACATATACAATTTAATCACTATATATGCTTTGTGTGAGAAACTGACATGACTATAAAAGCTGTACACTGTCAATGAAGCATGAATATTAGTTCACAGTGATCTAATTTTAGTATGGTAATGTACTACTCCTCAAGATGCATGCATAATTGTACTTTCATGACTGCAGTATCAAATGTCACCTGAATGTAAAAAGTGGACATTTGTTAATGCAAGTGCCAATGATAATGCCAATGCCAATGATAATGCCAATGCCAATGTCTACAACACTGGCGTTGTTGTTGTTGTTGTTGTTGTTATAGGGTTTAACGCCATTTTTCAGCACAAGATAGGCTATACATGGCGGCCAGTATAAATGGTGGAGGAAGAACCCCGGAAAACCCTGGAAAGAACCACCGACCCACAAGAAGCTACTGGCAAGCTTTCTCAAATACCCACATTGGCCAAGCCCAAGACTCGAACCCACGCAGACAGAGGCGAGATGGCAGTGATCCATAACGGTAAGCGCTTTAGACCACTCAGACATGTCTACAACACTGGCGGTACAGCATAAGCTCATCTGCACTTAATGCAGGGAAGCTAATAAACACATACAACCTCCACCAATTTAAACAGTAAGAGAATATATGGTTATTATCCAAAATTTACAGTAATATCTTTGGTTATGCATCTACTAGTTCTGTAACCAAACAAAGTGTTCTGCATAACACACCATCTCACCTTTACAGCTTCAGCCTGATCCTTTTATGTTGGTTACAATAAATGAATTCATCTTTTTATGCTGGCTGTGTGTCTGTCTGTGTGTCTGTGTGTGTGTGTGTGCATCTTGGGACACTGCGTTCATGTTGTCACAGATTAAACTCGTCATCTTAATGTTTTGAGGGGAGAATATTTGTCAAATTTATTTTACCTTTTCCAAAGATTTCTATCCCTCATACCTTGGTATCAAATTTTTAAATGTCAAATATTATTAGCATTGAAATTAATATATGGTCATGGATGACATATCTTAAGGATAGAAGTGAACAGGTAGACACTTGGCTATCTGATTCATGTGACAAGAACTAAACAGGAAACTAAACCAATCTGTCTCCAACAATCAAGAACATTAGGAGTCAGTGAAGCTGGACTCCATTCAAATTAATCAAAACTGCAACCAGCAGCATAACCCTGTTAATATGAATATGCAATTTTCACAATTTGACAACTAAGGTATGGCTATACAAATGTAATATGTGCATCCTCAGCAATCCAGCACATACAATGCAGTCAAATGAAATATATTCGTTACCATTTCTGCATAAGAAGAAAATTACAAATTGGTCTTAATCCTGTAGCACAGATGCTTCAAAAAATGTATTGTTCTGCAGCGAGTCTTATTTCAGAACCTACCATCAAAGTTGAGACCAATTGTGGCATTACTCTCTCCAAGGGCGTTCTTCGCTGTGACCTTGTAGCTGCCAGCATCCTGAGGAGAGACATCCGTGATCTCCAAGACAATAAGGTAATTTTTGGGGCTCTTGAGTTCTGCTCGCATCTGGATTTTACCTGGAAAAGTATTGAAAAACACAATGTCACAATATATTTAAATGATGTAAACTGGAAGCATTGCTTTTTACAGTGGCAAGACATATTTTGAATGATTTTTAGTTTTGCTCTAGAAACAAAAGTGTGTATGATGAACAAATGGATTAAAAACTAAAACTCTTCAATTTTAAGAATTTGCAAACAGAGAAAGACACAAAAGTTTTTGGCGGAGTTGTGCTCTAGAAATGAATGTGTGACAGGATGGAACCCATTTCTATATTGCCTGCCATCAAGGTGGGGAAAATTAACAAAATAAAAGTAAGAATATTTAAATCCAATAGATTCTTATGAAATTAAATATGGAAAGCTTCAAACTTAGACAAAGAGAATAGTGGACTTGCCCTATTTTATATCCTATTTTTGCATGATATGTGGGGAACTGAAGTCTATCATCATAGTTAACAACTAAGACAAATGATTCTATATAAATGTATAGGTTAATTTTCTGAATGGCAAATATATCTCTTTCAGAGACCAAAAAAATCCAGCATAAGTCACAGAAAAGTCAAAATTCTGTTTTGGTCATATTGAAAAAGACTTTCACCTATTGTAAATTAGGGAAGAATATTGATCAATCTTTAAATTTTTTCTAATCCCTTTGCAAAATTTATTGCATTTTTGGGATCGGACTGCAACTTGTCCACTGACAGAACAAAATATGATTTGATCCAAACAGGAATAATGTGAAAACCTTCACACATTAAATTGTATAATATGGAAAGTTCAAAATAGTATGACTGTTAAAAACTTTTCATCTGATCTTTTATTTATATCTCGAATATGCTTATAACTGCCACAAAACACCCTGAATGTTTTAATGAGAATGACCTATGTTTTAAATTAAGTGCCAAGCTATCATACCTCCAGCTGTGATCTGTGTGCCGTCACGGAACCATGTGATGGATGGTTCTGGGTCAGCTGTAAGCTGGCATTCCACCAACAACTTTTTGCCTCCATCCACCTGTTGTATTACTGGTTTCTGGGTAAAGTTTGGAGCAATACCATCTTGTCTGAAACATTGATGGGAGACAGTCATCACCTTTTTTAACATATTATACATATCCAAAGTAGGAACACCTATGTTTAAGATCTAATATTCACTTCCAAACAATTAAGCACTTAACATTATTTCACACATTTTTAAAATCAAGAAACTGGACAAAACAAGCCATAAAATAAGTTTCCAAATTTTAATGTATGCTTGTTAGTAATGTTTCATTAACTCAACAACTAATCATACCACAGGCATAGTAATAATAGATTTGTAGGCAAATTAAGTAAAACTAAAGTCCCTATATGGGACTGATGCTCTACTGTCCAAAAATAATTTCTTGGAATCCAAAATAAAACCATTAATTCTTTTTAACTGCCAAATATAGAAACTGTCTCTGATATGCTTCATCAATAAAAGATTTTCAAGATGGCCACTGAGGCAGTTATATTAAATGTAAGAGAAGTAGCAGTAACACAATTTTCAAGATGGCCATCATAGCAGCCGTATTCCACATAATATATGCACCATTTTCATTTAGGACCAACTAGATATTAGAAATTTTGGTGAAAACACCAGGTAGATATCCATTATGGAGAAATATAAAACAAAAGATTTTCAAGATCGCCACCATGGTGGCCATGATGGATATAAAATTGGCATCCTTGTCATTTAGGACCAACCAAACACCATAAGAAGTCTACTAGTGAAAATGCCATGTCAGTATCACTTTCTGTCAATGATGAGTAATAATAAGATTTTCAAGATGGCTGCTGTGGTGGCCATAATGGATGTAAGATCAGCATCATTTTCATTTAGGAGCAAGTAGACATCATAAGAACTTTTTGATGAAAACCATATGTAGATATAACCATCCATTCAGAAGGCAAAGCAATAGCAATTTTTTCATAATGTCTGCAGAGGTGGCCATATTTAATGTCAGATCACCACCAATTTTTGAACAAGTAGACACCATAAGAAGTCTTCCAGTGAGAACCCCCATGCGGATATTACCATCCATTCAGGAGAAAACATAATAAGATTATCAAGATGGCTGCCATTTTGGCCATATTGGACTTTAGAGCTGCATCATTTTCATTTAGGACCATCACAATATCAAAGGAAGTCCTGTAGTTAAAACCCATATCAATATGATTTTCCATTCAGGAGAAGTGGCAATAACAAGATTTTTTAAGATGGCCACTGTATCAGCCATATTGGATGTTTGAGCAGCAACATTTTTGTTTAGGAACTAACCTGGCATCACAAATCTTTCAATGAAAACCTCAACCTGATATGACTATCCATTTAGGTGGAGTAGTGATAACAAGATTTTGAAAAATGCTGGCACTACTAGATGTCCGAGCAGCACCATTTTTATTCAAGACCAACTAGACCATGCAATGAACTTGTGTGTAAAGTTTCAAGGCAATCTCTGAAGGCAACGAACGAGTGTGTAAAGTATCATGGCAATCTCTGAAGGCAACAAATGTGTGTGTAAAGCTTCATGGCAATCTTTGAATGCAATGAACATGTGTGTTAATTTTTCATGGCAATCTCTGAATGTAATGAATGTGTGCATAAGGCTACATGGCAATCTTTAAATATGGTGAAAGTGTGTAAACTTCCTGGCAATCTTTGATTGCAACAAATGTGTGTAAAGCTTCATGGCAATCTTTGAATGTGTGTAAAGCTTCATGGCCATCTTTGAATGCAGTGAAAGTGTGTAAAGCTTCATGGCAATCTTTGAAAGCAATGAAAGCATATAAAGCTTCATGGCAACCTTTGAATGCAATGTGTGTGTAAAGCTTCATGGCAATCTATGAATGATAAATGTGTACAGCTTCATGGCAATCTTTGAATGCAATGGAAGTGTGTAAAGCTTCATCGCAATCGGAATGAATAAATTTGTGTACAGCTTCATGGCAATCTTTGAATGCAACAAAGTGTGTAAAGTTTCATGGTAATCTTTGAATGCAACAATTGTGTGTGTAAAGTTTCATGGCAAACTTTGAATGCAATGAAAATGTGTAAAGCTTCATTGCAATCTTTGAATGCAATGAAAGTGTGTTGAGCTTAGTGGCAATCTTTGCAATGAATGTGTGTGTAAAGCTTCATGGCAATCTCTGAATGCAATGAAAGTTTGTAAAGCCTGATGGCAATCTTTGAATGCAGTGAAATTGTGTAAAGCTTCATGGCAATCTTTAAATGCAATGAATTTGTGTAAAACTTCATGGCAATCTTTAAATGCAACAAATGTGTGTGTGTGTGTGTGTGTGTGTGTGTGTGTGTGTGTGTGTGTGTGTGTAAAGCTTCATGGCAATCTTTGAATGCAACAAATGTGTGTAAAGCTTCATGGCAATCTTTGCAACAAGTGTGTGTAAAGTTTCATGGCAAACTTTGAAGACAACAAAAACGTGTGTAAAGCTTCATGGAAATCTTTGAAATAGAAGCAGTAGCTATAACAAACTCATGCTAACAGGTGGACAGTTGGCAGATGGACAACACATGAAGGTCAACATTAAATAAACTATTCAGGTCTATGACCAGTTGCTAACAAAAACAATATACTAAAATAATGATGTATTACCACTGTTATCAGCAAATTATCAAGAATTATATTTTTCTTAATTTCCTCCCTAGCAAGCACGTTACTTAGCATTTTATGTAATATTTCAGAACAGATTAGTGCACAAATGAAATAATCATTACCAAACAAATATTTGCAACAAATAAGTGTTGAATTATTGTAAATCAACCAAAGTCGACTTATATAAAATACATGCAGTAGCAATATATTCACAAAAAATGCTAAATTCTATTCAGACAAAAAATTTTGGCATGCGTATTTCACAAATATCTTGAAAAAGAGGAATCCTTTTGGTGACTGATTATTGAAAAACTGATTTTACATCCATCAGGCATAGCTTACAGTAGTCAAATTGCAGCCAGATGCATTTCTTACCAGGGAAATATCACCTATTTCAGATTAGAACTACATTAAGTATTCACTCTACTGGCCATTATAACAAATCTCAAATCCATCAGCAGAAAGTTGAATCTGGCTTCACCTGGATGGATATGATGGTATGCAGATGTGAAAAGAACTAGATTTAGCCACTAAGGGCACATATATATTGCAGTGATACAAGAATGTCTGACAGAAGAGTTTACAATTTTAAATTGATTAGCTGCATATCACAAAGCTTGCCTCTGATCCAATATATGATTTATATCATTAGTTCTTTTTTCTTTTGATTGGTATGTGGCAGCCACATTAGACCTCAGATCAGAACCATTTTCATTTAGGACCAACTAGATATCATAAGAAGTCTATAGTGAAAACTCCATGTTGACATGACCATCCATTCAGGAGCTGTGATACGATTTTCAAAATAGACACCATGATGGTCATATTGGATCCCAAATCAGTACCACTTAAATCTGGGATCGACCAGACATCATAATAAGTCTTCAAATCCATTCAGAAGGAATAGCAATAACAAGATTTCCAAGACAGGCACTGTGGTGGTCATAATAGATGTCCAAGCAGAACCATTTTAATTGAGGACCAACTAAACTACGGGATGAATTTGTGTGTAAAGTTTCAGGACAATCCTCCAATAAATTCAAGATGAGTAGTGACAACGAATTTTTGCTATCATACAGATGGGCAATGGTTGACAGATGACAGGTAAAGGTTATTGATATCACATCAGCACCATTTTCATTTAGGACCAACTAGATATCATATGAAGTCTTTCATTGAGCATCCCATGTTGATATGACTATCCATTCCAGAGAAGAAGCGACAACAAGCTTTTCAAGATGGCTGCTATGGTAGCCATACTGAATGTCAGATTGGCACCATTTCATTTAGGATCAACTAGACCACGGGTTGAATGTGAATGTAAAGTTTCAAGGCAATCACCCAAGTAGTTTAGGAGGAATAGTGATAACAAACTTCTGCTAATAAACAGACATCAGATGACAGCCAATGCAGCAGACCATCCTGTAAGCTCTTCTGTGTATGATACAGCCTGTCTAAAGAATGAATTTGTGAACCAGTCGCTGAAGTGGAGCATATTTAATTTATGATGCAATTTAGCACAATATTAGAACCTCTGGGGTTTGGTACAATTACATCATATTCAGCATGCTATCTAGATGTTCAAATTAATTCTTTTCAAGACAGAATTACATATATACCCCAAATCAAGCCAATATGGCAGACTTCACCCCATCAGTATTTGTGTGATGATAAGCATTACACATACTTCACCCCTTTGTCATAAGTTGCTGGTTCTTCCACAGTATGACGATAGAATTTAAAAAGGTCTATACTAAAACAATAAAATATTTTCCTACTCTCAAATGTGGTGGACATTTATAGTACCACAACGAGTGCCCAGTATATCTGGCGGGCATTTTAGGCACACTGTCCATTTCTCTTTGCTGATCCTAGCACATTTTTTAACCCCTCATGGTAAACATCCATGGTAAAAAAATATGACTTCCTACCCTTAATTTATAACAGTGCAATAGGAAACATATTTTTGGGGCCTTATTTGGATCTTTCAGTCTAGTCTTTGTATAGCAGATGCTTAAAAGACAATGCTGTGAGTGATAAGCACTTGGTGTTGAAAAGGACCCAGTAACTTTAACTAGAAATAATAAATCTATACTCCAATTAGTGGAAGCCAAAATAGCCTTTACCAACTCATATTTCCTGGCAGCTACCTTGTATACCCACTGATAAGTCAAGTCAAGCTGGAAACAACAAAGATCCTGATCTGCCATAAAATAATATGACTGCAGATCAGGGTCTATACTGTTGTTTATTCTACTGATTACTCCTAAAAAAACTGCAGTCCCAGATCTGCCAGTGCATTATGCAATGGCAGATCTGGGTCTGTTCAGTTGCAGTTGGACCTGACTTATAAGCAAGTTTATACAGTATCAAATTTTATGAGATTATCTATTTTGGCTGCTACTCATTTCTTTTTTATGGTCCACTGTGAAAAAAAAAAAAAGAGACATACATTCCTATTATCAAAAATATTTTCATTACTGGTGTACTTTTTGGCTACTAATGAAAATTTTTTTAATGGGAACCTTGTAAATGTAACGCCATATGAACTGTTGAGAATATATTGAGGAATTAATTTGTTTTGTGTGGGTTTTTTTTGGAGGGGGAACAGAAAACAAAAAGTCTAAGGTTGACTTGTAAAAAGGATGGAATAGGCAGGTTGGAAACAAAGCTATATTTTTAAGGCCTAACCAGTAACCTATCTGGTACAGTTTTCACTCAGTCTCAAAAATGTGTCCAAAAGGATCTCCTCTGTTATTCTTTGTGCATCTTGTAGTGTATTAGGCCAAAAATAAAATATAAGTGTTTCATGTCGGCCAACCATCCCTGTATCTCACTACTGACCCTAGCACTCTTTCCCCCATAATTAAAAAAAGAATAATGAAAAAAATCACATGCAATATATATAATGTTTTAAAAAAACAACCTCCTTACCCTAATTTTAAACTGAGTGCAATAGGTCACACACATATTTGGGGGGAGTCCCTTATGGGAATTGTGAAAATAAACTAGAAAAATATGAGCCCGCGATTATTTGCATCCATTTCTGAGAAAAAAGGCTTTTATCATTTGAATCCCTCAAGATGTTCTTGAAAACACTTCATCTGAATACTCACTGTTTTTGCTGCCCTGCAAAGAAAAGAGAACAGTGAATAGTTATAGTGTTTATAATCTGCTTTACATAGACCTATCAGCCAGAGCAATATAAAACCAATATTACATAACGATTTGTCTTCAATAATGATATGGTTATTATCATGCTGCAAAATCATGACAATATTAAAAGGCTTGCCTTACTTATTTTCTTGTCTTAACATATTGTATAATACGGATGTTATATATCGACATCATAATGAACTGTGGTCAGATTCAGCAGGCTAACAATATCTGCAAAAATATAGATCACCAATATCTTATAGATCTGACATGTACCTACCAGTCACCCCTGCCCACATAGCCTTAATACAGAGTACCATGTTTACTACAAATAGCTGTATATTCTGTATTAGTACATTTCAATCGATACACATCAGATATAAACAGAAACAGTCTAATAGAAGAAAATGTCAATGGATGAAAACAACTGATGGAATTTTCTACAAGTTGTAACCTTGCCCTTGGAACTTCTTAAAATATGTCTTCTATGTACCTTGAAAGAATGACTCACTGCTAATATAAACATAGTTCTATTATCATAACGATATTTTTAAAAATGTGGCAATACCTTATACAAATTTATGCTCACACCAACACCCCTACTACTGACAGTCTTGTAAGTTCTAAGAATATGAACTGATGATCTAAGCTATGCCTCATCATTTGTTACACATTCCAAATCTTAATACAGATAATTTTAGGTTGTTTTGTACATAGATTTTATTTTAATGAAAAGGTCTTGTACGCTATGGGATACAGCAGATGAAGACCTCTCTATATGACTAGATAATTGTTATGCTACGTTAAAAATCCAAATCACACACACATTTCTAACAAAGCAGGGGTTAGCTTTGCAGATTTTTTGTGGTTGAATATTCTAAAATTTAGAAATAAAGCCTATAATATAAAGAGGACTTCCCAGCTAGTGAAAATATGCAAGTAGAAAACAAAAATCTCTCCATTCACAAAGACCTGTACTTAGACATATTCATCCACTAGCCCAGTGCTGTCCAACTTTATTGACATCATGGGCCACTGAAAAAATTTTCTTGAAGCCGAGGGCCGCAGCATGAAATAAAAGTAGGCCACTGACATTTTTTTACATAAATGCACAAAAAATTGCTCGAGCTCTGGCGGGCCATTTAAAATCAGCACGCGGGCCATATGTTGGACAGCACTGCTCTACCCCTAGCATTAGTCTAAATGACCTCATACAGCATATAACATCATATACATGGGGAAATATCAAATAATTCCAACATGCAAAAAATGTCTCCAGCAATGTGTATGGTGTATCATGTTAGAATTAAACTTTGAAAGCGGCTCTTCAATCCCTTACAATATATTATTGTTTCTGCAATCCCTTACAATATGTTATTGTTTCTGTTTGTGGTTATGTGAACTTTCAGAAAACCTGGCACAGTGGTATTAAAAATCTTATGATTTCATTTTATACGGACTTTTACAACATGAAGAAGAACTTATTAATGATTATTATACATTTCAAGCACTATAATCCAATGCTGTATTATCGCGGGCTCTATATTATCACGGCAAACGGAATTTTCCGATTAATTTTGGTACGTTAATCTTGGTCAGCCGCCATATGCAGTTTTATTTACATTTACGCAATTGGACTGACAGAGATTTTTTTTTTATAGGAATAAGAGGGAAAGTCAGAGAAACTTTATAATTTGTAACAATGCAGCAATAACAGATCGGTTTTAATATGTACCAATAACAACATTAAGTACCGCGATAATACAGCGTTCATGGCTACTATGAAAGTAATAGATGCAGTAATCAGTACCAATCAATCAGATTATAGAATTACTCAAATGATAAGTAATCATCTTGTGTCTTGTCAGCGTTAAAATGACTAAAACTGTTTCAGTTAAATCGGACTGCAGCCTTCATGCAGACAAAAAATCAGAGAAATACTGCTTCTTTGTTCAAATTTGCTTTATAACAATCTCGGGGCAGGTAAAATAAATGGCCGTCGAAAGGAATACGAATGTATGAGGATCCAAATAAAGTAAATAATCGCCATTTCAAGGAATGTGTAGTCAACTTCTGAAAAGAACCTAAACCCCATGTTTTCCGAAGTTTAACCGGTTTTATCTTGCATGAAAAGATTTTCTCTGTACTCTCATTTAACAAATAAAAATTATGCAAAACTAAATTTAGTAGGCCTAACAGTCTAAATGTCCAAATAGCTTTTCGTCTGTCAACTGAGTTGTCGTCTTCTTCAACTCCTTAGGCCTACCGCCAACTTGAACTTCTGCATCTAAATCCTTGTGATGCTGATTCACTGGGTGTGATTAAAGTGCGAAAAGTTACGAAAAGTTGCGAAAAGTTACGAAAAGTTGAGACACGTTACAAAAACTTAAGAAAAATTACAAAGAGCAGGGAAAAAATAAAAAAAGTTAATGTAAACTAAGACAAAAAAAGTTGCCTTGAACTGATTAATTAAGCTTATTTATTCCCAAAAGCTATACTATATCTAAAATTACATTAACTGTTAGCCATACGAAAGATTTCCTACATTTGATAATGTTTCAGAAGAAATTTTGTTTCTAAAACTGCTACGAAAGGTTAATATCGTAACCGAAATCCAAATTTCGGTCGCTCTAAATTACAACAAAGTCATTTTCTCGACATTGTTTTATTAAAACAAGTAAGAAATAGCAAAGGTTTTCGTTATCTTCATTTGCATCAGTGTAAATATATTTTTTGAAACTGCTATAAAAACTTTATTTTGGCTTCGAAAAATAAAGTTAAAATTGGTGAGAAAAGTGCTTCTAAAATCTGTATTTTGTAGATTTCTTTCGAAACGGGATACATATTTTAAATTTAAACATGAGTATTTATGTAACATGTTGTCTCTCGCTTTTTTTTTTATTCTTGTTAAATTTTCTTTTTTCTTCGGATGTTGTTATTAATGGTAGTGATGTTTTTATTTTACTGTTTTTCACGAGCGTCCATGCACCATATTTTGTTGATATTTTGTCCGAATATTAGCTAAAATTCATTTGAGTATCATGTGACTACAGTCGGCACCTGGTGTGGCTATATAACTACTTTATATAGACTGCACTTTAGAGTTTGCGTTTTGCACTTGGCTTATTCGATGGTGTTCTAGACCTTTCTGCCCGCTTTCTTTGAATTTGGTTCGGCTTCCGACCTGCAGAAGGGGTTCTGGTTGCACTTCTTCTGCCATCTATTGAGTACATCATATTTGGATGGTCTTTACCGCAGTCAGTGAGAAATATTTTTGTTTTTTATCCCGTTGTTCTTCCGTCATTCTGGCCCAGTAATCAATGCCGACAAGGTGGTGCAAATATCTTTCATTGAGGCGATAATTACCCATGTTTCTCAGGGAACGACATCTCTCTTCCTGCTCACTGGCCACTATATGCTGAAGCAGTTTGACACACTTTGGTAATCCAGCTAGTTTCCATTTTGTGGCCGATTTTAGGATGTGATTTGAACTCTCGGAGTTGTTGTTTGTCCATGTACTTGTAATTTTGCCGTTGTTGACCGGACCTATGACGTGTTCTTTGAGCATTGGAAACAATCTTGTATCAAAGTAGGTGCGGAACTTTCTTTCGCAGGCATGCGAGTCTTTGTCATCGATAACGGAACGTAATTCGTTTAGCCTTTCTTAGTG
Source organism: Megalonaias nervosa (assembly GCA_016617855.1). Classification (NCBI taxonomy): domain Eukaryota; kingdom Metazoa; phylum Mollusca; class Bivalvia; order Unionida; family Unionidae; genus Megalonaias; species Megalonaias nervosa. The sequence goes on along the minus strand of JAECUM010010741.1, from coordinate 41,022 downwards.
GGTGTCAACGTCTGTTTTTTGTACAAGACCATTTGCGCTTTTGGTTGACGTTTCTCTCGACGCAGTACACATCTTGGCGTTTAACAATCATCAAGAGAGTGACATTTCTTTCAATAAATTTTGTGGATGGTGATGCACACTTGGCCCAAGCGCCACAGTCGTCCCAGAACTCTGATCTTTTCCCCAAAGAACATTTCATGATGTTGTCGACGTTACGGATAATAAAATGCATGCCGTCTTTTCTTGCAGATGGGATCTCTTGTAGAAAAACCTGTGGATCTTTCATCACGTCAATGACAGATTTGAGATCCATCACGTCCATGACAGATGTGAGATCCATCACACCCATGACAGATTTGAGATCCATCACACCCATGACAGATTTGAGATCCATCACACCCATGACAGATTTGAGATCCATCACGTCCATGACAGATTTGAGATCCATCACGCCCATGACAGATTTGAGATCCATCACGTCAATGACAGATTTAAGATCCATGAACTTCTTTAAAGGACCTGACACAAATTCCTCAAGGTATAATTCATCGTCTTTTTTTGGAATCTGTTTGAGAACTGAGTATTTGTTCAAAGTTTATATCAGGAACAGGAGCCTCTAGTGATTTTCTTCCTGTTTGTATTGGAGATGTCTCTTTCTGTATGGTAGATAAATTTCGAAAGCACGTGCAATCGTAATTTAATTCAGAATCACATACTTCTGGTGAGCGCGTATCCCTCTGATTGTCTTCTATTTCTGAAGTTGATTGGGATGGTGGAATTTTAATATCTTCCATAGCAGGCTCCTCCGACCATGTTGTACATCCCACCCGGTTTCAAGGATACGTTCAGAGTGAGTCTTTACCGCCGATTTTGGGGATTTGGGTGAGGCAGTGATCTCAATATCATCCGATGTCAACTCTACGCGCTTGGACTTTTGAGTCAGTGATACCAGGGATACAAAGTGGTTGGGAATCCACGGTGTTTTTCTTTTCTTGACGAAGCCGTTCTTGCTTGCAGTATTTGTGTTTGCCCACATGATGGTTATGGTTGGTTTCCCTGGATCACAGAACATTGGTGTAAATACACAATTCAGTTTGACAAAGCTATACTCCTTCGATCCATTCATTGCAGGGTACATTGTATCTACTTTCAAATTTAACAAATTTGATAAGACCATCATACAAAAAACTGATACAGGCTTTCCAAGAGTTTGACATTCCAGACATGCCTCGCGAAAGTCAGGCGAGCACAGTAAAAAACCTGAATACATGGGATGTTTCTGAATTTTGTCTTTATTTAGAATAAGTTCGATGCTGCCTCTGTAGCGGACTTCAACAAGATATATTAAATCCTATGTAGAACGAGTTATTGCACAATATAATTTAATTTGCGAAACAGAGTATTAATTGAAACTGAAAATCTAAATCAAAATAGTCGGGTCGGTCAAGATATATATATATATATATATATATATATATATATATATATATATATATATATATATATATAATATAATATAATATAATATAATATAATTTTAAAGTTTAGAATTGTGATTTTTAAAAAAAAACAACACAACGCCGATAATTATGTGCAACTAGTTTCGCAAATACTGCATGCTTCATAATTCTTTAGTGTTTTACAATCTTTAATGAAATTGCTTCCTTCATACATTAACGATTCTACTGATTTCATTAAAAAGTTGAAGCCTATTCCACAGCTATCTGATAACTCAGTCCTGGTATCATTAGACATAACATCGCTATATACCAACATTCCGCATACAGAATGGTATTGAAGCGTATAAATATTTTCTTGATAACAATCCTAATAATAGCACAATATCAAGTGAAGATATTTGTAAAATAATAAAACTTATCTTGAAAAATAATTATTTCCGATTTAATAATACAAATTACACACAAATAATGGGTACGGCAATGGGTAGTCCCATGGATCCTTCATAAGCTTCCCTTTTCATGGTAAATTAGAAAAAGATTTTCTTCAAAACAAAAAGTTTAATCCATCTGTTTGGTTTAGATTTTTAGATGACATCTTGATGATCTGGAACCCTTCTTCAGAAGAACTGAAAAAAATCATTGATCGCCTAAATCATTTTCAGCCGACGATTAAATTTATTTATACTGCATCTAGTGCGCAAGTTTCATTTTTAGAAGTAAATGTAATAAAAAAAAAAATATTGATAACACTATATCTACAAATATTCATGTCAAGGAAACTAATATCCACCAATACATGGAATATTCTTCATATCATCCCATGTCATGTAAAAATGGTATACCATATAGCCAGGCCATGTCATGTAAAAGCGGTACACCATATAGCCAGACCATGTCATGTAAAAGCGGTACACCATATAGCCAGGCCATGTCATGTAAAAGCGATACACCATATAGCCAGGCCATGTCACGTAAAAGCTGTACACCATATAGCCAGGCCATGTCATGTAAAAGCTGTACACCATATAGCCAGGCCATGTCATGTAAAAGCGATACACCATATAGCCAGGCCATGTCACGTAAAAGCTGTACACCATATAGCCAGGCCATGTCATGTAAAAGCGGTATACCATATAGCCAGGCCATGTCATGTAAAAGCGGTATACCATATAGCCAGGCCATGTCATGTAAAAGCGGTACACCACATAGCCAGGCCATGTCATGTAAAAGCTGTACACCATATAGCCAGGTCATGTCATGTAAAAGCGGTATACCATATAGCCAGGCCATGTCATGTAAAAGCGGTATACCATATAGCCAGGCCATGTCATGTAAAAGCGGTATACCATATAGCCAGGCCATGTCATGTAAAAGCGGTACACCATATAGCCAGGCCATGTCATGTAAAAGCGGTACACCATATAGCCAGGCCATGTCATGTAAAAGCGATACACCATATAGCCAGGCCATGTCACGTAAAAGCTGTACACCATATAGACAGGCCATGTCATGTAAAAGCGGTGTACCATATAGCCAGGCCATGTCATGTAAAAGCGGTACACCATATAGCCAGGCCAAAAGATAGAGACGCATTATTTCCGACGATTGTCAATTACAAAATTCGTTGAATGAATTAAAAACAGATTTCCAAAATATAAGAGAAAGTGCTTCTTTTAGCAGCGCCAATACAAAAGAAGTATTTTCTCTACGTTATAACACTAACTGCGTATCAGCTGATGTGATTTATTTGATAACCTGTAAAAAAAAGTAACATGCAATATGTTGGACAAACACCTCAACAAGTTTTTAAGAGAATGAATAATCATCGCTTTCATATAAAAATTTATAGAGATCCTCAGTTCTCCACTAATATTTCAATACATTTTAATATCAATAATCACTCTCTACTCGATTTTTCTTTAATGCCAATAGATATTGTGCATGGAGACATGAATAGGCTCATAAAAGAAAGTTATTGGCTTCATAAGTTAGATACTTTGTATCCTAATGGCCTTAATATCAAGACACTATATAAAATTGTATAAAATGTTAATTAAAAAATTGATATGTTGTATATCCTTTATAAAAATGTAATTGTATGTATGACTGTTTGTCTTTATTTTATTATTTTACGATAATTTTATATGATTTTCTAGCCATCGAAGATCACTTTTCGAAACTTTCGCATTTTTATGTAACTCTTCGTAACTTTTCGCAACTTTTCGAAACTTTTCGCACTTTTCGTAACTTTTTGCATTTTAGTCATACCGAGATTAACGTACTAATATCTTTCTGACGACTAAGACCACAAAGACCAATATACACCTGACGCAGTTAAGAGGTTTTGAAAAACACTGGAAATTTTTTTTAAAGTTTGACACCTTACATTGGTAGAAGAATATGTTGGTTTCGGCTTTCTAGCAATACTCTTAGCTCCATTTCAAACAGAATTTTCTGATGGTTGAAACTATTTCTGTTATGTCTTGCCTTTTGTTTTTCGAAATTTTTAAGGATTTTCGTTACAATTTCTTTGCGTTTCTCCTCAGTTTTGCAACACCATATTAAGCTGCTGACGCAGTACGCGGCATAATTTCGGTGCAAACGGTAATTACTTTCACCATGCAGTGCAATCTGAAATCAACGAAATGGAGGTCTACTGTTGTAAATAATAGCTGAACCAGCTCAGGAGCATGCTGTGACTTCCAGTCAATTTAATTTTGTGGGTTTTTTTAGTATGTTGTTCAATGATTCTTTTTCAATGAGATGTTTTCTTCTTGGTTCATTTACATGGCGACGCAATTTATCTTTAACGTGACTGTCATAATATTTAATGAAGAGAGTGTGGTCACGAAAAAGTTGCTTCGTTTCTGAGGATCTCCCCTCAAAGACGACGGAGCTGTCCGCATTAACCAACCCGTCGTCGCCAAAAGTTTTATCTATGACTGTTATCTTCAGATTCCCAGCCACGCTAACTTTTCTTTGCAGAAGGAATTTAATGTTTTTCTTCATGTGACACATTCGGGAAGGATATCTCTACAGCTCTGCTCAGGGCAAGTTCTTCATCTGTATCAAATGACACGTGCTTGTGTTGTCAATTTAGACACTTCTGATGTTCTCGAGTTTGGCTGCAATGTGGGATAATAATGTTCTCTATGTCTCATAACTTGGATCTTTGTGCAAACGCGCCGGGCCGAACAAAATGGGATGTTCATTGGTATCTTTCCTTATGATTCTCTGGTTTTTGTATACTATTGTTGTGAAATAAATTCTACCCAAATTAAAAGTCCGGTCAATTCCGATTGTTGGTCCCGTGCTTTTTAATAAAAAAATATAAGTCTGTTATTTGGTTGTCGGATATATAATATAATGAACGGCACTTTTTCTCTGTCGTGTATTATTCACTTGACAAACGAATGTTTCCCACACATACCAATTATATCTAACAGCTCATCGGCAATATTTTCTGAGTAAGTGTTTTGGTTTTACTATTTCGTTAACATTCTACTCGGTATGTTTTGTTCCTTACTTGTTGGAAGTTCCGTCATCCATTTAAAAAGTTGTCTCGTTTTAATTCGTAATAAACTTTCCTAGGTTTTGAGTAGAGCATTCTCTGATATTTTATCCATCGTTTTGGGATTTGTTCTCACATACGGCCGATTGACATATGGTTGGAACAAAACCCATCTAACTGTTGTGAATAAACTAATACCCGACGACACTGGAAACTGGTGTGAAAATATGCACATATTCAGATTCATTTGAGATTTTCAAATTTATTTGAGTGTAATTGAGTAACACTAAATACTTTATTTTATATATATTTAACCCCTCCACTCACATTGTATAAAATAAAACTGAGTTAATATTGTTACGACTCTATGGTCACAAATTAAGTAATAGAAAAAAGCAAAACCAAGAAGTTTTGTAAAAGTTAACAAACACTTTAATTATCAAAGTTATGAATGAAAATGTGAGAGAAACTTACAGTATTATGAAGTGAATCCAATCTAATCCTTATAAAGGTCTATTAATCCAATCTAATCCTTATAAAGGTCTATTAATCCAATCTAATCCTTATAAAGGTCTATTAATCCAATCTAATCCTTATAAAGGTCAATTAAAGTCCTAAATGAACGAAAAGTTCCTTATAAATTTCAAAACTGGAAATGTACTGGTCCTCCAAGAACAGTGACGTTGCCAAGACTGCGTTGTCCAGAACTCCTTCGAATAAGCTATGACAGTTCCAAAATAATATTATAGTCCAAATAATGAGCACTTTCTATTTCCACTAAACAGTTCAAACAAATATTTTTCCTCTCGAATAATATTTAAATACAACATAAACAGATCTGCAGACTTACAACAGGAACACAAGAAAATGTGCATGACTCCAAAATCGGAATGAAACTGATTACTCAGTTCACTCTTTATATACACAGTCTAGTGCGACTGTATTTCGCAATAGACCCCATGTGACGGAATACACCACTCATTTTGCGTCATAATTGTATATTCGTGTGACCTAGCCCAACCAATGGGAAGTAACAGACTTATTCTACAAACGTCGAAACTCCACCGAGAAATCAAGCCATAAGCACCATTTAAGTTTTATTATTAAGATAATTATTATTAATTGTCAGCACATACGTAAGCATTTGTAGATTTATCTGCAATACTAAACTCTTAAGATACTCGGTCACGTAAGCAAAATTTAACTAAAAATATTCTATACTAATAACAGCCATGAATCAAAATTATAAAATCATGTACCAGGTGTTGCAAAAATATATATTTATACATAACAATATATTTATAAAGGTGGTTTGCGGTAGGCTTGTGGTGGTTTGCGGTAAATACACGGACCAGATGTAATTCGCTATTACAACACACGCAAGACATGATGGTAGAGCATGGGCAAGGCCAATCATTATTATACTAAGGGAAAGAAGGTTGGTTCATTTCAGCCAATCTGATTAAAATTCAGATCTCCGCTGTCCCACTTGAAGGTCTACACTCTACAGCGACCGCTTAGGGGTCATGCTCTGGTGACCTTTATATTAGCCAATGGAAATGCAGCTTTTAGAAATCTGAAATTGAATCAAATCGTTCGATTGATGCTCTTCAGCCGTCCCGCTCAGTCTCCCAAAAACGAAGATATAAAACTTCAACTGACTGGCTGATAAAATTAGTGATTTATATTTTTCTATGAATATTTCACAGAATTTCATCAGTAATATAGAAATCAAATTATGGGGACTCATTGTCCTGATTGGACGCACAGCCCAAAAAAAACGCCGCAGCTGCTACTGAGTGGGAACATTTAAAATTGAGAATATTATTTTCTGAGTGAATGATCTGGCAGTATTTGGTATCGAGACGAAGAGCATCCCACCATTGTTAAACAAACTTCCTGCAATGTAAACACTATATCATCGTACGGGGGATGCACTGAACAGTGATGCTACCGCATTTACTTGATAAACCATGCAATAAAAATGGTTGTAAATTTCCTATACTCCTTCTTCTGTTAGCATTTAATTTACGTAAAGCAGATGCATATCAAATTAACTCTAATATATTGAAACATAAAACTGTCTGCCCTGATACGAACTTCCAAAAGGTTTTATCTGTGTTATCGTTGAAAATGATGCAAACGTATTTCAACAGAGATAATAACTCTAAAAGTTATCAAGCGGCTGAAAAATAGGTCTTGGAATGTGAATAATTTTAAACAAAACCGGTTCCATTTACCATTGTCTCACCTATATATATATATATATATATATATATATATATATATATATATATATATATATATATATATATATATACACACACACACACACACAATAATGCTTTAAAAATAGTGGAGTGCATGAAACAGAAAAACAGGAAAATATAATTTATTTAATAATACAATACAATCCTTTAATAACTAATATAGGCCTTACAATTCAAAAGTATTGGAGTCTACTCAACTTGTCAAATTAAAACAGCGTAGAAACAGATTACAAAAGCAAACCAGTACTTGCTTATAGAAACTTAGGAATTTGCAATATTTTATTTATTAGTCCTAAGCCAACAAAAAAATATAAAAAGAAATTTTTCATCATCACGTAAAAGACGTCGGTTCTCTCAATGTTAAAGAATGTACCCAATTTAGAAGCTCCAATACAAAAGAATTGTTTTCTCGACGTTAGAACGCTGACGGCAAATCAAAATGATGCACCAGTAATATATGGGATAACCTCTACAAAATGTCGCACAAATTTATCGGCGTTTTGTTTATTTTTTTTTTAAATTTATTTAAGTGTTATATATATATATATATATATATATATATATATATATATATATATATATATATATATATATATATATATATATATATACTCCATGCTATTGGTACGCCCGTGCGTTTGTGATACATGGAGTAGAAGCATCGTAAAAATGTGAAATATATAACCGCCATACTATATGTGACAATGTGACATTCCCATAAAGTTAACAGAATGACGCATGTATCTTTTGTGGGCAGTGGACTGCAGTGGCAGCAAACTTTAACATTAGCACTGGACAGTAACAATGTTGACCACAGGAACTTGTAACAGTACTTGACTGTAGCGGTAGAACATGAGAAAACAACTTTAGTTCGCCAAGGAAGTGGGTACAAAATATGTCTCAACTACTTATATTTTATCCGGTATAGTAGTATCCCTGAAATGAATGCGATCAAGTTACATGTCAGTACGGGCAACAGTGTTCGAAAAATGGAGATAAACACGGGAAAGAACGAAAATGACTACTTGATAAGATGCTATATTAAAAGAGGACAATAACAGCAGCTGTTTCTAAAAAAAATCTGGGACATGTAGGACCCTGTGTCATCTGCTTCTAGCAGAGATCTGGGACATGTAGGACCCTTTGTCAGCTGTTTCTAACAAAAATCTGGGACATGTAGGACCCTGTGTCACCTGCTTCTAGCTGAGATCTGGGACGTGTAGAACCCTGTGTCAGCTGTTTCTAGCAGAGATCTGGAACATGCAGGACTATGAGTAACTGATGCAGGCCTAGTGTAAATGTTTATTTTAATGTCAAAGGTTTTCTCATCAACATCCAACTGACTCTGGGAACTTTGTAATTAATCTCAGTCAATTGATTAATATCTTGTTGATAGCATTACCAGTTAAAACAAGTGCTGTCTGCAAAGATCAATCATTCTGTGTTGTAGAATCGTAGAAACTGTACTCAAGATTCTTAGAGCTATACTGTTGTTTCTCTATGATCTTAAGAGAACCACGCAACATTAGGTGGCAGCAGTGGGATCCCTACAGAACACTGACGAGTTCAAAGTGATACAAGAAGAACAGCCGCGGATTCGTTGAAATTATTTAAAGTCTTTTCAAGCACTGCGAATTCAGCTGTTGCTAACCATTACTGTGGCAGGTGGGATCTCAACAAAACTTGGATAAGTTTCAATGGAATATAAGAACATAACGACAAATACATCTACCCTGGGTTCGGTTAAATTATTTCAAAGAAGTCTTTTTTCAAAATCTCTAATGTTAATTTACCGTGGGTTTAGATGAAACGGAAATAATCCCAATTCCAGTACTGGTCTGAGGTAATACAGGAGTACAAGAAAAGTGTTAGATGACAGTGTAGCTTAAAAGAATAACTACCACCAAGAACTTCAATGGAGAAACCAACAAGTTAAAAAAACAAACTTATGTATATATGGGAACTTCTTGAAGAGAATGTCCCTTAAAAAGGACAAGGACATTATCCTAAAAACTGACTATTTTAAAGAGCTCCTACAAGAAGAAAACCGAATGATTAGAAATCCTGACAATGCTCATCATGAGACATTTGTTTCACATGTCTGGCAATGATTATAGTTACGCTGTCTAATTTATTACATTATTTGTACACATTATTTGTTTTAACGGAGTATATTTTATCTCCATCCGAATGAAATCGGGAAGATATCACTGTTCGGAAGTATGCGTATATCAAGACTTTACAACTCAGCTGACTTAAAGAAAATGCGACGTTCTAATTAAGTGTATCATTAATAGAAGTTTGTATCATTTGCCAAAGACCTAAATTACTGAAATAAATTGAATTTATTGATTTAATCAGATATCAACCATATAGTTCGATATCTCTGTGTGCGCAGATTAACGACAATATAATACTGAAAAAGAAGATTCAAAAGGAAAGAACAACAGAATCTAACCTGAAATGACACCTGGCAACAGCTCGACGTACGACGGCCTTACGATGAACAATTCAGACGGATAGTACCGACAGTAGCAAACGCGGTGCCCGATTTTGATCATTTTGGCGGGCCCCCTGGATTAACGCTCGCGGTCCCCCTGTGAGCACGGTCTTTGGAAATAACTTTTAAACAAGTTTTGTATGATATTGAACTGACAATTTTCTTTTATCGCTTTATTATATATTACAATTTTCTTCCATCGCTTTAAAATTACTGTCTCTCAATAGATATATTTTAAAAAATTACTAACGCGCGGGGCATCTGTGAGCAAAGGCCCGATCGGGCCAAATCGGTCCAAGTGGCCATAGGCCGGCCCTGCAGACGGACAAGTATTGTCCGTATTGGAGGTAGATAATAAAAAAAACTGATGCGATCATAACATTCATATATACTTTGCACTTTTCAAATGCATATAGTTAATACAATATGACTAATATCCTGTACTTGATGCAAATTCCTGAACTGACTATGCGAGATGCAAACCCCTTGCATCTGGATGATGAATAGGTCATTAAAGTCAAAGAACGGAAGCTTGCGGCGCGCGTATGAAGTTTGGTTTAAAACAGGGGATTGGTTTAAGCGGCATTTAATGACTTAACACACCTGGAATTGCTGGAACGTAAATCGCGTGAAACAATCAAGGAACTGCCGTAACGTAATTCGAATGGGGAAAAAAACCTGGCGAAAAGCATATTTTGTATTCTGTCACAATCATTCCGTTATCGTGAACGTCATCAGGTTTATCAGTTTTAAAGCATTTAATGTACCGGAGAAGAAAAAAAAAGGACCCCCCACATCTCACGAAATAAGACGTATATTCATTCTTTTCCATTAAGAATTACATTTCTTTGTCTCTTGTGTAATCTTCATGTAGTATTCATTAGTCGACCGGGAAACTGTAGACTATTTATTACTGATTTCGGATACTGTGTATTTAATGGGATAACGTTATAAAGGGAACAGTATTATTATAATAATAGTTATAAAAGTAACGAATAAAAATCAATATTTATATGATTTTTGAACAATACATTTTCGGTTAGAAAGATGTTTAGATAAATAAGCAACAAAAAGGTTAAAGACGTGTTTATTTAAATATTTGTTGTTTTTTTTATCTTATTTTATGTGGTTAGAACTATACAGTGGCGTCACTAGGTCACCCAGTGCGGTAACTCATGGTGTCACCCCCATGGACCTCCTTCCTGCACAAAAATTCAAAAATTTTATAGATGGTCATGTGAGGTAACTCATGGTGTCACCTCCATGGACCACCTTCCTGCACAAAAATTCAAAACTTTTATAGTCATGTGTGGTAACTCGTGGTGTCACCCACATGGACCTCCTTCCTGCGCAAAAATTAGAATTTTTTATAGACAGTCATTATGGTGTCACCCGGTGCGATCGGCGCCCCCCCCCCCCCAGTGATGCCACCACTGGAACTATAAATACTTATAATAATGGATCCCATCGTGTTTGATTAATACAAATCAATCCGACAAACATGTTTTCATTTAGCAAACTTCAAATATATATATATATATATATATATATATATATATATATATATATATATATATATATATATATATATACCCAAGTCCTATCTATGACTGATTCAATACCGATAGGCAAATGAGCTTCACATTCTCTGAGATCAAAGGACCGTCAAAGGAACAGTAAGGTACATATTCCTTGCAGTTACTTACCCAGTAACGGCCTTAGCAAACGCGGGGCCCGATTTGAATCATTTTGGCCCCTGGATTTACGCGCGGGGCACCCTGTCAGCAAGGCATTTGGAAATAAACTTTTAAACAAGTTTTATATGATACTGAAATTAAATTTTCTTCTATCGCTTTGAAGTTACTTTCTCTTTATAGATATATTTTTCAAAATTGCTAACTCGCGGGGCCCCTGTGAGCGCGGGGCCCGATGGACCAAATCGGTCCAATCGGGCTAAGGCCGGTCCTGCACTTACCCACCTCTTTCTTACGAAATGAGGAGGTTTTCGTTGATGAAATGTGGTGCTGTGTGATAGAGGGGATATGTTCTTGCTTTCTTTTGTTCTTATTCAGAAATAGCAGTTTAAACTTCACTCTAAATTGCATAAAAAGAAATGAAAGTCCTTTCTATACATCATAGGAAACTTCTTGCAGTAATTTGTGTTGAAAACAAATGTACACATTGAAGTAAACTGATATCAAAATTATCCCAAATTTGAACTGTTACTTCTTTTTCATGTCGGGAAAAATGGATGGAGTCAAAGAAAAGCAACAGGCACACATTCTGAAATACATGTAGAATGTACCAGTATAAGCTTTATTCCTCAGTCAGAAGTGCAGAAGGAACTAGATGGTTTACAGAAAAGGTATATATTTTTTATCGAAGAGGAAAATTATTCATCAGCTCAAAGGTTTCACTTTCTTCGCGATTTTTAATTAGTAGCATAAGAAGTCAAAACATATTACACCGACGCATCTTCGTACCTTTCACAAATGAACAGATACTTGTTAAACCTTTGTAAATAAAAACATAAAGATACTGGGCGAGGCAAAAAAGGAAAGGTCTATCCCTATGTAATTCTAGTCGCTTGGTAGCTCCAGATTCTACAATGATCCTAAATGCATATGCCATTAAAAACGTTTATAAATATGGACTATGTTGCTATGCTGTTCTTAGAAACTTTGTGCCAAATCCAGTGCTTGATAAAATCAATCTGAACGAAGAAAAAGTGGGAGAAAACATTTAGTATGTAAGTCGATGCTCCATTTGTAGACATCAAATGACTTTACATAGGTTTGTGCACAAACAGGCCAATTACCCTCGCGAGGAATATGAAACTCGCCTAGCTCCAGCGCGGTTTTTACCATAATTACGGAATTTGACTGTATACATACAATTTGAACGAGAGGTATCAGTCAAGGTCGAAGGAGATTGCAGCTAGATATATCTATTCTTCTCGCTTGTTGCTATGACACATCCTAAAGCGACCAGTAGCTGGCGCACAAACATTCCATCTGACTCACAAGTAAATCATATCGAAGGATAAAGAGAGAGGCTTGGGAAGACGTCTACTCAAACATCGATAAGGACCGAACAAAACCAAATATTTTAACCACTGGACACACGGCTCTACTAGTCCACTTCAGCTGGACTCGCGCAAGCTCAAATCAGTGTTACGAGGACTGGATTATTTTGCACGTAGTTACTTGTGTGTATCTCAACAAATGAGTTCCGTCCGAGAGTGATGTATGACAATAAACACTATGCGTGAGTATGGTAGAATGCATCTTTGCTAGCCAAGGATGATCAATCCACTTTGCTCTACAGCATATGTAGCTAATCGCAACAGAACCAACCGTTCCACGGCCTACCATTAGATTTAAAGTTGGAGGGTGAGCTACCAAAGTAGGCGGAGTTTTGGGGGACCTCCCCTAACGAGGATACCGTTTTAGTTTGTTTTGTTTTTCTTAAGTAGCCGGGTGTAAAGTTTGTTTTGTTTTTTTAAGGAGCCGGGTGTAAAGTAAAAGTAGCCAGGTAAATCACCACGCTCCCGGCTGATAAGGAAAGCCCTGGTTCCGCTTAACGGGATGCAGCTGGAAACAAAACTGATTATATCTGATTGTTCATTCTATTTACTTAAGAAATAACAAATGGAAATAATCATCGCAACTTCTGCAGACGACTACACGTCGCATGTCAATTTCTCCACTTCAAACCGCTCACACTTAAGTGTTTCTTCCAGGTCAAGGAATATGAATATCATGGAAGTCGTCATAATGAATACCCAAAATGGTCAATTGTTTTTGCTTACCATAGGTAATACTCATTCATTGGCTCACCACTGGCAGTAATCTTTCAATGGCTCACCATAGGCAATACTCTTTCACTGGCTCACCATAGGCAATACTCTTTCATTGGATCACCATAGGCAATAATCTTTCATTGGTTCACCATAGACAATACTCTTTCACTGGCTCACCACAGCCAATACTAATCTTTCAATGGCTCACTATAGGCAATACTCTTTCACTGGCTCACCACAGCAATAATTTTTCACTGGCTCACCACAGGCAATAATCTTTCACTTGCTCATCACAGGCAATACTCTTTCATTGGGTCACCACAGCAATACCCTTTCATTGGATCACCACATGCAATACTCTTTCACTGGATCACCACAGGCAATACTCTTTCATTGGCTCACCACAGGCAATACTCTTTCACTGGCTCACCACAGGCAATACTCTTTCATCGGCAAGAGATACTTGTTCAAAAGACAATTTGATTCGCTACATATGCCAAAGGTCGATGTGGAACGAAGTGGGTCGATGACACTTTACTGGAGAATATGGGAGACTACCCTTATATATCCAAAAGACAGAGACGGCATGATAGCGCTGTATTCAAAGCAACACTATTATCGCCATGATCATGACGCAAAGGCCCTTGCCAATGCTTGATATATTTTGTATTGCATTTTTGTTTCATGAGGTTAACCATGGATTAACCAGCACTTTAATAACAAGCGCCTGTTGAATATATAATTTAATTCAATTCAGCTTGCTGGTTTAATCCCAAACAAGGATGGTGTGTGGTTATAATCATATATAACAAACAAAACCAGGAATTGTTAAGCAAACGGTTCAATAATAAGCCATCACAAAGATCTGCTGTCATTTTTATATTAAGTAGACAAGAACATTAAGTCAACGAGCTATCAAAATGCAAAATCATGTCTTTGTGACTCAATATACACGTAGTTGCAGAAATGATTTAAATTTGTTGTTTCGTTGGGTGTGAAAAGATTTGCAATCTGGCCGAATTCCAGTCTCTGAAATAACTGTATATAAGTAGATAATATAAACAAGTGTCCCAAACAAAGAAAGTATCTACTTACACGTTTCGCATACTTACAAAAGCTACAGTGTAGTGATGAGCGAACGTTGTATTAACGATTGCCAGGCTTGGAACGTTGTATTAATGATTGCCAGGCTTGGAACGTTGTATTAACGATTGCCAGGCTTGGAACGTTGTGTTAACGATTGCCAGGCTTGGAACGTTGTATTAATGATTGCCAGGCTTGGAACGTTATATTAACGATTGCCTGGCTTGACACTACACAAATAAAAGAAATGATATTCATAAGTTAAGGAGTGCAACAACTGTGCACTGAAGACGATTTAGAAAAGAAATCTTTCAGACCTGGACAAGACATTAGAGGAAACATAATCGGTGGGGCTCAATAAGTGTTTGACAGATCTTTCATTTTCTTGCCTCGTGAGCGAAGGAGCAGTTTTAGACATGTTTCAGTATTGCTTGTAAATTAAGATGTACGTTTCTGCTTGCACTGAAGCAATGTTAGCGTTATTGTTTATGTAGGTTTGATTCAGATGTGTTCCAAAGTGTATACAAGTGAATGTGTTCTTGAAAGATGGAGCTAAACTGTACCTGTTTACATGCACGGTCACTTGTACATGATTTTACTAAAATGTTATGCAGTATGTACATCACTGAAAATCGTTTGTACTCTTTACTCACTGATTTATTTAATATTTCTTTCACTTTTTCGACCAAAATGACTTTTTATACCTCTGATTTAAATAACGTTGTCACCTCAACTCGATTGGATATTGACATAAATCATCCACCTCTTCGCAATAATTATTTGTATTAAAATTATTTCTCCTTCGTTTAAACAAAGTGCACAAATGTTCGACCACGAAATCACTACTATAAATAACGGTTGGTTGCTCGGTTCTTATTTGTTTTACGCCATTGTTCAGCACATCATAGGCTACAAAAGGTGACAAGTATATTTGGTTGAGAATGAAGCCGGGAAGAACCATCGACCCACTGGAAGCCACTGGTAAGCTTTCTCACACATCCACGTAGGCCGAGACTGAGACTCGAACCCGGGCAGACAGAGGTGAGATGTCAGTAATCCGTAAAAGCGAGCGCCTTAGGCAACTTGGTCACCCGGGGCTCATAAGAAATAACGGAACTTTGAGCAAATACTCATCAACGTATAAATTAATGTATAAAAACATTCGTCTTCAGCTTCTTAAGTAGAATCGCAAGAGCATAGGGGAGATTCTTGGTGGAAGAGTTACTGACCGACACGATACACGTTTGTTAACCCTCCATAGTCACGTGCACAATTTTTCCTCCTAACTTTTCAGATGAATTATATGAAGAGTGCAATGTCCGCGAATATCTGGGAGGCGTTTCCTTTATTACCTCTCGCGCGTTTTTTACGAGATTGAAAACTTCTTATCTTAACGCGCGTGCAAGCTATCCACAAAGTTTGGTGGAGGAACGTGCCATGCTGTATAACTAAGATTATCGTGCAGAATAGGAAAGTTAACAGACAGACAGACTGGGTAATAGCATGACACACTACGTCAGACTGGCGGATAGATAACAATTTAATGCCTTCTAGAAAAGGAATAAAGCTTCATGGGTCTCCATAAAGCGAAGTAAATGTAAATAGTTCTTAGGTTAATGTCAGTATTGCGCAAGTACTACATATTGTACAACAATTTCCAACTGTCTGTAGAATGGCTCTGCTCAGGTAATGGCGTGAGTTGTCGTTGAGAAAACAATAAATCCTAGGCGAGTTCAAACTAAGCCTTGCCGGAGCAGGAGATCAAACGCTCACATGCAACGGCGCAAAACGGGGTCATTACCGTTGCGCTGTAAGAGGCTCCCCTCGTGTATCATTCGACAGGGGCACTAGTTACGACAACCACAACTGTCTTGGCATTCAGAGGGTTCAGTTTCGTCTGTGTGGGATATGGAGCTTGTCATTTTTGGTCTCGTAATTCTGCGGCGATGCCAAATGTACAAGAGAGGGTAAAAGTGAAAAACTTTCAGTTCTGCAAAGCTGAACACTTATTTCTCCCGTGTGAAAATACGAATATATAGGTGCAGAAAATTTAGACCTTCACGATGTTTCTTTGATGAAGTTTGCTTCTAATCAGTTAACGCTAGAAGTCTAGGAAACATAATAAAAGTGTAATGTAAGTTTTTATTATTATTCCTGTTACCTTTCACGATTTCTTTCTTCAGCGTTACTTTACCCCCTCCGCCCACTTTAACTTTGGGAAAAGGGAAAGATACCGAAATCATGTTAATGTTTTAGGAATTAAATCACTGTAGGAATGAAAGTGTTTTTCTTTGAGAAATTCTCAAAACAAAGAAGACTAGCAGAACAACCTTGGCGGTTTTAAACAGACACACATACGCACAATATACGACCGTGTTTACGTTATATATAACACCATTGTTGGTAACGGTTTTGAAACGGATACTATGTTTCCAAAATTCTCCCTTCTGCGACTGATTAGTTGGACGGATTGTTACATGTCCAGACCAAGACACTATGCGACTGATTCGTTGGACGGATTGTTACATATCCAGACCAAGACACTATGCGACTGATTCGTTGGACGGATTGTTACATTCCAGACAAAGATACTACGCGACCGCTTCGTTGGACGGATTGTTACATGTCGAGACCAATACTATGCGACTGATTCGTTGGACGGATTGGTACATGTCCAGACCAACATACTATGAGACTGATTCGTTGGACGGATTGTTACATGTCGAGACCAATACTATGCGACTAATTCGTTGGACGGATTGTTACATGTTGAGACCAAGATACTATGAGACTGATTCGTAGGACGGATTGTTACATGACGACACCAAGATACTATGAGACTGATTCGCTGGACGGATTGTTACATGTCGAGACCAAGATACCATGCGACTGATTTGTTGGACGGATTGTTACATGTCGAGACCAAGATACTGTGCGACCGCTTCCTTGGACGGATTGTTACATGTCAAGACCAAGGTACTATGCGACTGATTCGTTGGGCGGATTGTTACATGTCGAGACCCAGATACTATGCGACTGATTCGTTGGACGGATTGTTACATGCCGAGACCAAGATACTATGCGACTGATTCGTTGGACGGATTGTTGCATGTCGAGACCTAGTCCAAGTCTCCTCTAACCCTTGCCACCTCATTTTTGGTATTTGCATATTTAAGCTGGGGTGTACGGTCAGAGTCAGTTGCCTATTATTACGTATACGTAACTTAATTACTTGTGTGTTAGTATTTAAATTCTTTTTATTTTATTTTTTTTGTTTCATTACATTTTATTGTAATGATTATTTTCACGGAATTTGATATTTTTGAAAAAATATCAGTCTGATTAGAACGTAAAAGTATGACTTAAGCATTATTTTTAGCTCACTGTGGTTCATAGATTTTGTAAACATCGAGTGAAAACGATTGGCTATTACCAAGGTCATGTTCGGCCTACGTGTTAGCTAAATTGTAAACAGCCTTTCTTTTTTATTTCTCCAGCGTGAGAATCTGATTCTTAGATAGGACTATTCTTGCCTACGTGTTAAATGGCATTTTTTTTTACTGCACTGTTCAAATTAGTGGTCACGTAACCCGTCACGTGAGCCAGCATGTGATCTAAAATCGCGGCTTAAACAGCCAATTGGTAGTAGATTTATTCAGTCGTATCTTACACCTTGAGGGTACAATGTGTTTCTATTGTTGATGCCAGATTGTTTTGAAGTTCATCTATTTTTTGGAATTTAATAATTTATTCTCGGGGCCCCGAGTGGCCGAGTGGTCTAAAGCGCTCTCCGTTACGGATCACTGCCATCTCACCTCTGTCTGCGTGGGTTCAAGTCTAGGATTCGACGAATGTGGATATGTGAGAAAGCTTGCCAGTAGCTTCTCGTGGGTCGGTGGTTCTTTCCGGGGATTTCCCGGTTTCTTCCTCCACAGTTAATACTGGCCGCCATGTATAGCCTATCGTGTGCTGAAAAATGGCGTTATGCCCCACAACAACAACAACAACATAATTTATTCTCTAGAAAATTACACAAGTGGTTTTTTTTATAAAAGTTCTGGGAGAAAGACATTTAGTGGAAATTTCTTCTGGAATTCTAAACAGAACATTATAAATTGTGTTTCAACGAGGAATTGTTGCCCTCAGTACAACGACCTCATCTGACGTCATCGTCTTCCATACTGGAACTTCATAGAGATTCGAACGTGTATTCAATTAGAACTGTTTAGTGATAGGACTTATATTTCTCAATTCTAGGATTAATTTTGTGACTGTTTTCACAAACCGTAAGTCCTATTTCATATTTTTTTATCTTGTTTTCTAGGGAAATAAATTATTTTGTTAAAATTTACAAAGCTTGTTGACTTCACTCTTTTCTTTTGTTACATTTGTACCAGCCTACACGTAACACTATCGAGAAGTTGGAATTCGCCGCAACCGCACGATGTGCCGTATAGGATAACCGTTTACCAGCTGGCCTAGCAATCTTAAACGATGTTACCTACAGTCATACCTGCATGATATCGATGGGGAAAATGATTTATTTTCTCAGAAATTGTGAGTACTGTAATCATTATTTCCTTAATCCGCCGACAGACGATATGAAACTACAGCGTGGATTAAATTTTGCCTGTTACTCGCCCTTTGCATTGCCAGTCACATGACTACAAAAATTTCGCAACCTACATGTCCATGACATCAGAGGTCTAATAATCATGTGATATGATTAATAAACCCCTTTCCAATGTTGCTGTATAAAAAATCGAAAATATTAAATGAAAGATACATACTGTTTGTAAAAAAAAAAAAAAAAGGAAAGGACATACAATTCTCAACATAAGTATTTCGAGAACAAATCACCAGAAACTTGTTGCTGTTGCAGCAACATGGAGAAAGTCAGATTCATCGAGAATAGAGCACATGTCAACGAGGGTTTTGTTGCATCACGTGACTTTCTGCTTGATTAATCTGGCTATGTCCAAGTTGAAGTGACAACGAAGGTTCTGGTTATTGTTGTCGGAATAAATACGTTGATAATGTTGTCATTTCCTTCTTTTACAAACAGTATGTGAGTGTCATTTAATATTTTCGAATCTTTTTACAACATTGGAAAGGGGATTATTGTTTACATCACGTGATTATTACACCTCTGATGTCATAGTTTTTCACCTTTTCGATAAGCAATTGACTCTGACCCTAACCCCGAAATAAATGTCCAAACATCCAAATTAGGGTGACAAGGGTCAGAGGAAACACGGACTAGTCGAGACCATGCTACCATAAGACTGATAGATGACTTATATTTACTGCCATTATTCAATGTGGTGACAGAATATTCAAACAAACGAATTCTAATTTTTGAAAGCTTTGCGACAAGCAAACAAAAGTTGATTTAGTCCAAGGGACATCCATCTATACGTCAACAAATCTGGATGTCCTCTTTTCGATGCTGAAATATCGTAATCTTTTCTGCCGACTGGAGCTCGACGCCCTCTTGTCCTTTCTAGATTTGTTGCTGACAAATGCCTCACGGAAAGCCAACGGAAAAATAAAAGGCTGTTCCGAATATGTCTCGTTTTTTGCCGACTTTCATGATATCTATGGATTTTCTTTTTCTTTTGTTCTGATTTGTGCACCAGCAAAGGTTTTATTAGGCCAAAAGATGAAAGAAAAGTATCAACGGCAAAAATTTGGTTACATAAAGGGTGCTAGTTTACTTCGAGGAATGGCAAAACAGAATTTCTGTGGATTTTATACAGTTCTCGAAAACAATATGCAGATATTCCATTCCATCGTAAATGCCCAATAGTAACTATTTTCCCACACTTTATTGAAAATATCAACATTACTAATCAAGCCAATACTTTACGCGTTATACTATCTCGATGGATGACGATGCAATCTGTATATATGTACGTACAACTTACAGGCAACCCAAGTAGCTGGATGTTTCTGACAATGCAAGGTAATATAAGTCTAAATTACTCTCACGGGAGAAGACGTATCCTTGGCAACAAATCCAGTTTTTCATCGCAAACTATGGAGAGGTATGTATGCAGGTAGGAACATAAGAAATAAACATGTTTACCGTTTTCGTTTTGTTTTTTGTTTTTTGGGTTTTTTTAACATTTTCATGTATGATGTTATAAACAGATGGCGCGCTAGATGTAAAACGGGGAAAATTGTTTTTTGCAAAACTTTCTGTGAAACCGAGGATGTACATTTCGCCACGGGCAGGTTGTTTGCTGTACATGTTGTAAGCGTGCCCAAATCGAGCATCAAATCTGGAAATTGTTTCACTAATATTGCAATAAAATATAATTTTCGTAATCCATTGGCGTACGCTTTAAATATTGCAGTTGGCGTTTCAGCGTGCTATCGAAAGACACCATGTCTGATATCCGGGGGTCTGATTTTAATAGTTCATTCTGTGAAAACAGTACAAAGTGTTAGTTTAAGCTATTTCAGGTAGATTACTAACATAAACTGAATTTTTTCATAGAGTTCAGATGTTTTCTACGTTAATAGGTCAAGAATTTAAATAATGCATACCAAATCACGACTCAAAGAAACTCGCGGAACTAATCATAAGCACATAAGCACTTACTTTCACCTGGTAAACAAGATAATCCAATCCATTCAGATTTACGTTTTATCTCTTTTAAGCACAATATGTTTTACTAACGTATGAAAATAAACTGTCAATTATTTTGTTCTCACATACTTGTCTATGCACACTTGCAACCACGAGGCCCCTTGTCGGAAAGTTCTTGTGTTTTGAAGCACTTTTCATTAATCACTCCTACCCACTGCACACTGCACTACATCAGACCCATGCGCATTACGGAACATTTATCTCTTTACGGTTCTGTTTTGGAACGAGAAAACTTATTTTCGTTTTTCATAACTCATTCACTCGAAGTGCAAATATTCAGAGACAAAACCTAGGAAATCACAGGAGAAAGGTTTGAAGTTTAATTTATTTTGACTTTCCCCACCCAATGAACCCGCCCCGTCCACAGTTAACGAAAAGTAAATACGTCAAAATATTTTACAAAATATAAAGATTCTGTTCGTTAAAACAGGAAATGAAAGAGAACAAAAATGTTAATTTGCAATCTGATAAAAGAATATAGCAAACTTATGCTTTTCTTGCAAATATACACGACTTTTTATAACAATGATTCTCCAGTGAATATCAGACACGATATCCACACGAAACTGTCGAATTCAGCACATCATTTAACATTATAAGGGACTCAGTTATCCACTGTGAGTAATCAGATACTCTTAAGCGGACTGAATACCTGTTCTGGCGTGAAGTTGATTCGCTCCGTCAGACAGGAGTCAAAGGGAGTTATTTTCACGGTATGCATATTTGCTACAATTATTAGTGATAGGAGGGGCGACAACCAAAAGACAAATGGTTGCTATTACAAGAATAGAATTAGTACCAAAGAGGACACGAGTGAAATACTGCATGAAACATAAACTATCTTTTTCGTCTTCTTTCACCCCTATAATTGGATACAGCTGTGAAGGTCGGTGCTAAGAATGAAAGGAAATTCTGTTGAATAATGCCTTGCCCGTTTCGCCTGTACAGTACATGATCCACAATCTTGGCATAATCACTTTCGCAAGAAAAGTAGGTCACTGCAACCTTAATGTAAGTTTTGCGAGTGTCAAGACATATGTGAATCTACACATGAAATTGCATGACCATACATGCACAATTTCCTGTAAAACAAAGCAAAAAGCGATAAAGTGCCTAGCGTGCTTTACCAAAGCAATTATGATCACTGGATCGTTATACTTGCATAAACTTTAAACGTATAGAATGACCCCAACACCCCATAAAACAACAACTGACTTGCTTTATCTATTGCTCTAAAATTTACAGGTGAAGACTGCTTCAGTCCTTGGAAAATACAATACAGTGCATTAAAACTATTTCATCCCATCCTATCAGCGACAGCAATTTATTTACAGTACACGTGTCTTGCGTCGTCTAACAATAATCATTAATTGGGATCGATTCCCATACGGATATCGAGAAACTGGCATTATACAGTTGGCCTTTTCTACCAGTCCAGCTAAAAACAGTTCCGAAAATAAGATTTGTACGAATGCAGTTACTGGACAGCATTTTTACGTGAATGTTATTCTTTTTTATAATAAAGTCTCTCTGTTATGCTTTGTTGATGGCTGATATTGGTTTGCAAATAACGCAATCACGGATCTAGTTGAATTACTAAGTGAATCGTGTGCGAAAAATAACCTAATGATTTGCTTTCGATCTGAACATCGTTCGGCCATTTCCGTAGGGTCGCCGAGGATGTTTCAACTGCTTTGCTTTGTTATTTGCGGACTTCAATTTTCCATTGAACCTTTCTGACATGTCAGTCAGCCTTATTTAGAACCACCATGTGTAATTACCAAGAACTGTTGAGACAGCTATTAACCGAGGCCCGATGTAAGTAGTTACGTAAAATTGCAAAATGTGGGACAACACGTGTGAATCTTCCCACACACCAAATGGACAAAACATTAACATTTTCACACGCTACATAATATGGTCACATAACTCTTTCATCGAAACCGACCATCGGTGGCAGATAAATTTAACCTTCCGGCAGAGAGCAAGTAAAGGGACGTAATTTCAGGACGCACTTGCCGAACTGGGCCAAACTCGAATGGATTGAAATAATGCCAAAACATCCTTTTTTTTTAAACAATATGATAAGATACATGTGAAAAGTTGCTTATTTTGGGAATCACTAAATCATCAGTGCCCATTAAAATTCCCACATCTTTTAACGTCCTCTCCGGCATGGCCGTGACGTCATATAGATGAAAGCCCTAGCAGGAAATATACCAGGCGTGTCAAACATACCCATTTAGTCCGGCCCGCAGCTCTCTTTAGTGTCAAATTTGCGTGCTGATCTTATTATGAAACACATGGCCCAAGTGAAGTACATTCATAAGAAAACTGGCCGGCCAATGAGTGAGACACCCCTTAGATGTACAATAACTTGAGCTGGAATAATTTTTAAAAAAAAACAAATTACTTTGATTTTACTCACGTTTTAAAGTATCAAATTATCTAATTTTCACTTAAGGAAATAAGTTTTTAAAATTCATTATTTTTTACATACAATAAAAGAACTTCTGATGTACATGAGCGTGAGCGGGGGCATTGGACATAATTTGGAAAAATCTTAAGCCACGGAATTTCAATGCTTTTGGATCATTTTTTTAAAGTCTATATTGTCAGAACTGATTGCACGTATATTACTTCATTTTATGATTTTTCAACAATGATATGTAATGTACATGGTTTCATGAAGCAAAGGACGAGCCATGTTTTGTTTAGATTTTAATCTATCATCTCCCTACCCATGCCCACTCGCGTAATGTAAATATGACGGCGTTGTCTAATGTTTGATATTCTTTTTCATTCATTTTACAAGTCGATTACAATGAAATATCGTTCCAATGTGCTAAATGCAGATCATTTTTCGGACGGGAGTCAACGCAATAATACATTTTATCTGATTTATTTTTATCAAGATTGCCTCTCTCTCTCTCTCTCTCTCTCTCTCTCTCTCTCTCTCTCTCTCAGCACATACGATTAGTTCATCGATGTAGAGAAGATATTTCCTTGCTCCGAATGAATAACGGATATATTTCATCGAGTAGCTGAAAATTCTTAACTTTTCACCCAGAGGTGAAAAATACGGAGTTTTTCACCCACTCCATGAAATATATCCATTATTCACTCCGAGCAAGGAAATATCCTCGTTCTATTCCTACTCTCCATTTTTGGATGGAAAATGTTGAACTCTTACATATTTATATTCCTCGGCACTGGAAAGAAAAATAAGAAACAGATGGGACAAATAAAGACAATCATCTCCTTACTGTTTAATTATAGTACATAAAGTGTTTGTATTCCTTTACGGAAAATGTATCAGTATTCTGACTTCAAGAAATATATTGTGGTCGATAATGTATTGTGTATGTTTATGGTAATATTATTTGGGCAATGGGCAGTAATGTCTCACAAAGAACTACACAGGACTTGGTCATAACGGACATTGAGATTTATTAAAACTGCCATGAAATAAAGAAAATAATTTCATTCCAATACAGGGCCGGACCCATTCACCCCAGCTAAAAAAAAGTACACGCGCGCGCGCGCATGCACACACACACACACGCGCGCGCGCACACACACACACACACACAGTCACTTTTCACTATAAATTTGACGATCCTTTTATTCTTGCGCATGTTTACTAGGAATTATGC
The DNA here is from genome assembly GCA_016617855.1 of Megalonaias nervosa. Classification (NCBI taxonomy): domain Eukaryota; kingdom Metazoa; phylum Mollusca; class Bivalvia; order Unionida; family Unionidae; genus Megalonaias; species Megalonaias nervosa. The sequence continues at coordinate 16,085 of JAECUM010010741.1, read as the reverse complement.
ACACTTTGAGTAAACAGACACATAGACGTTTGCTTTGGTGCTCTTTCGAGGATAGTCAGACCCCTTTTGAAATTTTTATGGAAAAAAAAAAAAAAAATACTTCACCTGATCCGGCTTTGCTATGTAGCAGATCGTGGAAGCAGGGACTGTAAGTCAAATGAAATTAAACAAATTGTCAAAAGAGTTTAAAGAGGAAAACTAATTTTGATTTGAGCAGCAAATTCGAAATCCCCCGCAACCTTGATCTATTATTATTATTATTATTATTATTATTATTATTATTATTATTATTAAAATTTCCTGTTGTAATTTCAGTGCAGGTGTAAAGCTGTTTTATTTCCTTCAGTTTACCGTATCATGGACCATTCTGGGGTTGGGTTGGGGGGAAGGTTCAGCTACTGTATTGAGATGTTCTGACACGCGCCGGTTAATGCTTACAGTGCTCGAATTGAAATAATGGTTTCCGACCTTGAAATTTGACACATGTCTATTTTCCTGATGAAAAACATAAGAACTGGGGAAATAAGTAAGTAATTATCTACATGTGGAAGTCATTACATGGTAACTATCTCATAGTTAAAAATGATAGGCCGAAAGATCTCTTGCGAATAAAATTAGGAACTCATTAATGCTGCAGCTGTTTACCCATTTTTTGGGCATCAATGACGTCAGATATTTATCTCTAATTCTAGCTTGTCTACATCAGACGCAAGCAAGATTGTTTTTCTGCAAATTGTAGCTTCGCGAGTTTTCATGGATCAATAATATATATCAGTCCTGAGACAAGACTGTGTCACTCACGTTTCTGCTGCTTGTTTCTGTGTATTTTTTTCTTACCCAAATATAAATTAGTTTACGCTCTAAAGTCTGACAGACTTAGATGGCATGTAAAATTAGCTTGCCTTGAAGCCCCGATGTCCTTTTACCTCTGCCACTAAGGGATATATTTTTATTTATTTTTCCCTCGTGGTCATCACGTTTAATAACAAAAATAATCTTTTCGATGCTTCTTTGGAACAATAGGCCTGAACTCTGTCGTTCATTTCCTCTATATATCATCGAACGCTTTTTTCTCAATATCGACTAGAATTTTTAAGAAAAAAAAAATATATAAAAATAAATGTTACAATCTCACACAAAACTTGCATATTTTGTCAACTTTATCGAGAAAGGCCCAGTATCGCTTTAGCTTTGAAAGTCGTCAGATGTACAAACTGACGCATTCATGTGGTGCTTTGTTTCAGGCCTCCAAAAGGTGGTCAAGATTCATGTTTGTATACTAAATGATCCAGTTCCCGGTATGTGAATGTAGTATTACCAGTACAAGAAGCTCACAACATGCGCTACCTGTATTTGAATGTAGTACTACCTGTACAAGACGAACACAACATGCGCTACCTGTATTTGAATGTAGTACTACCAGTACAAGACGAACACAACATGCGCTACCTGTATTTGAATGTAGGACTACCAGTACAAGACGAACACAACATGCGCTACCTGTATGTGAATGTAGTACTACCAGTACAAGACGAACACAACATGCGCTACCTGTATGTGAATGTAGTACTACCAGTACAAGACGAACACAACATGCGCTACCTGTATTTGAATGTAGTACTACCAGTACAAGACGAACACAACATGTGCTACCTGTATTTGAATGTAGTACTACCAGTACAAGACGAACACAACATGCGCTACCTGTATTTGAATGTAGTACTACCAGTACAAGACGAACACAACATGCGCTACCTGTATTTGAATGTAGTACTACCAGTACAAGACGAACACAACATGCGCTACCTGTATGTGAATGTAGTACTACCAGTACAAGACGAACACAACATGCGCTACCTGTATTTGAATGTAGTACTACCAGTACAAGACGAACACAACATGCGCATATTATATAATATTATCTTGTTGATTCAACTATCAAACACTGAATAACTATTTTGCAGTTCTATTTTGTTTATCCCATAAGATGCTGGAACGGGAAATATTTGATGCATCTGCCAGATGTTTGAAACGCTTGATTGAAATATGGACTAATGATGCCAAAATCCACTTATGCAGAGAACAGACGGAGAACGAAATAGTCCCTATTCTTATCAGAATTCTACAATTCAGACAAAGGTTTGAAAATCAGTTTCCATGGAAATAAGATACGTAAATTACGGTCACCATTTTTAATATGCACTTTGCTGGATAGTAACAGACACCTTTATGCAAAGAATATAATATTTTAAGGAAAAATTAAAACTACTCTTCAAGTTTAGTGACTGATTTAATGTATGACTGATAGCTAATGTTCTCCAACATGTATATTTCATCATACTCTTTATTTAAATACGTATATAAAATTGATTCCGTTTTAATGAACTGCAAGTGAGAGAAACGTCATTTTTTATAATCGAATTTGGAAAGATGTTGCAGTTGTTGTTGCTGGAGGAATTTTTTCAACAGATACCTTACAGATATGATCTGTATGAGCACACATCCATAGCATACCAAAACTATAACTAAATCAAGAAAACTGATAACCGTCATATATACCAGCCCCATCTACTGTATTTATCGCTTCATTATAAAGCGCATCCAACTGCGTACACCAAACGCCCTGCTTTACGTCGCACAATGCGCCGGATGGTTAGAATCTACTGTGTAACTGGATGCGCCCTTACAAGTGGGTAAAATACCATCATCAGTGACGTAACTGCAATGCAGAGTGAGTAGGTTGGTCTCAGCATTCAACAAAGGGGCCAGCAATTTCAATTTTTACAAGGGTGTGGGGTGACATTTCAGAATTTTAGCAAAGGAGGGAAAAGTGCGAAATTTAAAGTTTCGCCACTGACTATAATATCAACAGTATTTAATAAAGTATAAAAGACTCTAACTGCGGTAAAGTTATTATTTGCGGTTATTGCTTGTCATCAGTCACTGTTCATTTATATTTATTATGACCGATATGTTGGTATGGTTCAAAAGATTACGTAAAGTTCAATTTAACGTGGGTGTTTAAACGAAAGCACACACGCGAATCAACGTGAGAAGTCAGAGGTGGGACGTATCACAAGAAATCGGATACCAAGATCTGCATGTGCAAACAAATGCCATGTAACAAAACTCCAATCACACGTGCCGTTTATCTGACCCAGCACAGAAAACCGTCGGAACGCTCTGCAGTTAAGACGTCTTCACTTGCCGATCATTATATCAAAATGCCTCCTGGGCGCTATTGTCCTCTCAGTGACCATTAGACTTGATCTGTATCTAGAGGAATTCCATTAAATCAACCCCCAAAAATAAACCGAGATAAGGGCAATTGCCGACGGTACATCAGTACCAGAGGAGGTTAGATATTGTTCCATGAATCTAAATAATGACAGTCGAGGATGCAACGCAGTATAGTCAAAGACCACCAAAAGTGTTCCAACTGATAAAATCACAGGAGGTTATGAAGACGACCAAAAGCATGGTAGATCTATGCTATAGTGTCTATAAAGTGTACAGCTGGAGATGGAAAATGGCATTCGGGTCGGGTGTTATCGAGTATTCACACGCGTTTATCATCACCAAAGGGAAGAATTCAAGAATCATTGAAAATGGGATATTTCACATATGTTTATTCGATTCATGAGGAAATATTTTGAGATAAGTTTCGCGATGTCAATAAACACAGAAAGAGAAGTTTGTTTGGTTTTTCTTCTAATACCGCCATTCTATTTTTGCATATTTTGTAACTGCGCTCTTGCATTTTTTATTATATAATAAAATTTCCAGAGATGTTGGAGTGCCCCTGAAAGCTTGCATTTAGAGGAACCGAGATGAACATTTGGTGTAACTACAACATTCTACCTATATAGTGTTATGTATATTTGATTTAATTCTTTGTTTCTTTGTTTTAAAATTTTTATTCCATTACATGTTATTGTGATGTAACATTGTTGCTGGACTTGACCTTGTCCAAAACTGAGTTCATTTTTGGACATGACCTTGTCCAAAACTGAGTTCATTTCTGCTTGACCTGATTGACTTTTTAATTTTTTTATTATTAAATTATGTAAACAACTAATAATAGCTTGAATATTCTCTATGTGTTTGAGTTTATTATCAGGATTATTATTCAGTTAAACAAGAAGGATTAAATATGTTAATCAGGGTCAGGGTTTTGGAGATTCCTAAGTGAATTTTGTAGGCTATTGTGTTGTAAATAAACAAGGCTCATTAGATCATTCTAGAAGGTTATTTTTCATTAGGTATTGGTTGTTTTTTTCAGAAAATGCTAATTGTGACCTGAGGTCAAGCAGAGAACTATATTATCTTGTGACTGTGAGGATTTTACCAGTCGTGCTTTAACATCTAGCACTTTAAGTTGTATTATGTTGTGACCAGTTTGGGCTGAATTTTATTTTCTTCAAATTATTGAATTCAAGTGATTATTTTCTCTGGAAATACAAAAGTGCTCTGACAAAGTTCTTGGATAAGACAGTCATTGGAATTTTTACTGAATTCAAACCTGGAATACTATTTCTGTGATTCAACAAGAGACTGTTGACACATCAGCCCTTCGCAGGCCATAACAGACACGCCATCGCCTTCAATTTTGGATCTCTTCGGGACTTGAACTGAGTTTTATGCAGGACTTTTTATTACTTGGACTTGTGTCTTTAATTCTTGGATTATTTTTGGATTTGATTCGCGATACCGTAAGTTCTTTTTTCTCATTTTTCACTTTGTATTCTAGGGAAATAAATTATTTGCTAAATTTTACAGAGCTTGTTGTCTTCACTCTTTTCTGTTACTTATTTTAAGAGCATAGACTCGTAACAATAGGCTAATCAGAAGAAGCATGTCCCATGGTTGCCACGGTAACTGCAAACAGAAGTCACATAAATTTGCCCCAAAAATATCAAAAGCTACTTTGCAGTTGTCCATTTGGATCTCTTTGTCCTTATAACATGAAATAGTAAATATTTTTCCCTATCTTACAAAACAAATCTGCTTGTTCACAAACAAGAACTGACATTTTCAGATGTTCATATGTAAGTCAAGGTTGTTTTTAATATTCCTATTCTTGTTTGTGGGGTGAAGCGTATTCAAGTTTGTACGCTTGCATGTTTCCCTATGAAGTTTCGACACCTTTTTGGCGTTTACGCATATCACACCCTTGCATACCAACGTTGACGTAGTAGGAGAATCTAGAGCGATGTAAGCCGTGCACAATATTGATTACATGCCTGACCATCGGCATCGTTTTCTATTGATCTAAATACAAAGTTCAACGCTGAGAGTATAAATACCGTACTGATCCTAAGTATAGCGCATACGTTTGATTTCAAACCGAAGCCTTACTTGCACATAATCTTAGCTTTAATAATAATTATGCTGGCTGTGTTTTAACAATAATTATGCTGGCTGTGTTTTAACGTCAGATGAAATTATGACACACGTAAAGCATGCAGTGGCTCAGCAAAAAGGAGAGGGGGGGGGGACCAACCTCCGAAATTCAAGTTGATAGAAGCTGACACTTCCCCGAGTTTGTTTTTGGCAACAACCTTGTATGACCCTGCATCGGCCTGCGTGACTCCATTAATGTCCATTAACACATTGTACTGGTTGCCCCCTGCGGGCTCTACTTTCATTTTCACGCGGTCCGACTCGGTTAAGGGGGTGGTTCCCCGGAACCAGTTGATTTCCGGTTGCGGAGATGCCTCCAGAGTGCACTGAAAAACAAGTTTCTTCCCATTGTCCTCCTGTTTCAGGCTTGGTTTTTGGGTGAAACGTGGAGCTTGATCGTCCCCGACACCCATCTCAACTTGCTAGTCCTGAAAAAGAGAAGACATTTATTATTCTCACCCATGCGACAGAGGAACCTAGCTGTTTTGCTAACCTTACTTTTCTTATCTCAGTCTGGTTGTCTCGGACAGGTCATCTCAGTCTAGGTGTCCACGCGCTTGGAACTACTTTTAAAAAAATATACCTTTGTTGACTTCTGCTATGCCTGACGCAATTGTTCTAAATCAGACAACAACAACAACAACAACAACAAACAAATATATAACAAAACAACATAGTAGCTTAAGGACTCTCCATTTTTGAGAAAACACCATATAAAACATTTCGAGGGAGACAGACACATACACGCACACAATGTTGAGCTTTTTAGTATTATGATAGTTCGTTCCACACAGCATAGTCAGTTTTATCCTATCTGCAAGCCTGACTCAGTACATTTTCAGGTCAGCGTCATTAAATGTAGCTAAAGCTACCTAACTAGTTTTAAATACTTCGTGTGAAACAAATTATATACTGTTAGCTACATTTAATGACGCTGACCTCAAAACTGACTGTACTACAGATAGGATCAAATGACAGAAAACACTGATCTATGCACATAGCCTATAGACCTATACACTTCATAGTCTTCCAACGCTCTTAACAACTACAGAAAACTTATTAACAGCCAGAAATGTTATGTCAAACATGCTTTATTCTATTTTTGTTAAGCGTCTCCATTGCGTCCGAGTTGAATCAAAAGTATGCCTACAATATTTAATGACAAATAATGCACTTACCAGCCAGAAGGAATCCGTCATTTATCCGTCAACACATTAATCCATAAGCAAATTTCACTGTAACACTTGCCATATTTCCAAGACAGAAAAATAAATTTTCAAAGAATCCGTGAACTTGAAAGTTTAACACATGGTTATCCGCTGGGGTCCGTATTTTGAGGGTCTTTTATACACGGAGGTACTTTAACAATCAATATTAATTACAACAAGTATGTCACAAACAGTTTCACCTCCTCTAAAGAAAAGGAGAGTTATATATGATAGTGACACGGATCTCTAATTACCCGTGAATAACCCAAGCACGGACACGCATGCTACATGTATTTACAGTACAACAGAGCTGTGGGCCGAGTACAGTTTCATTATGTACAATATAATTTTCTAAATTGGAACTAATAAAATGAAACATTTTCTTGTAATAAATATTAACTATTTATTGTTAATTTCATATAACATCCATATATTAAATGTGATAATACCTAAAAACTATGCAACGTTTAATGTTGTTATTTTGTTTTGACTCACGCATAAAAACTGTGTACTTCGGATGACACGTCACGCCACAGTCCTCATTAACATGTTTATATTAATGCACTGCATGTAAACATTGGCGCGTAAACTATATTGCACAAGGGAGGAGTTCTTTCTTACTTTAAAGAATAAGTTTGGGTGAGAAAAATAATCTACGTTGGGGTTTGGACCGAGACAAGGAAATCCCAGTCGCGGAGTTACATTATATGTCTCCCCACTTGGCAAGCTTCGTGGGGAGACAAATAATGTAACTGGGATTACATTATTGTGACTGGGATTTCCTTGTCTCGGTCCAAACCCCAACATAGATTCTATATTTCCTCATAGAACACCTGGCAGTTTGCTCTCAAATACGTCGTGGTCTTAGAGACCGTTCCCAGATGATATTTTCTCGTCAGGTGTATTTTTGATAATAATCTTATCTTTTGTCTTTTGAAAAGGACATGACGAAACTCGAGCAATCGTAAGGCTAGTCCCGGCCAAAGTTTCACTGAATATCTCCCCAAGTTCTTCCTAAAATTAAGATTTTTTTTAAATATCTGCCATATTGCTTGGTTGGTAACAACAATTTTTTTTTTTTCATAGAGCATTAAACAGGCGTCTGAAATTCATAAATTGGACTATTTTCTCACCTCTTTTTTTAAGAATAAAAGGGTTGCTGTGTGTTAAACGGTAAAATGTTATATAAAAAATGATTTCGCATCATTTCTACTACATCCACCTCTAACAAAAATATTCAGAATATCTGATGTATCAAAGCAACATAACGTCAGATCTCAAATTGAGCAGATAAATTTTGAGAAGTTTAGTGAAACCTGGTCTAGAGCTTCAAATTTTTTGCAACGAAGAGACGTCTGATCATCAATAAAACGTTGTGAATTATATTTAAAGAAATATAATATTTCATTATTAACAAAAAGCGACTGGAGTATTATATCATGCACAGTAATAAAGAAATCTCCGTTATTAAAATCTAAACCTTTGGCCACAATTCGGTTTTAAATTGTTTGAATATCCTGTGCAATCATAAAATGAGGCATGCGCCATGCAAGTACTTGCTGTCTCTCTATCTTCCTGATCTCACAAAACCAAGTTAACTATAATGGAAGTAACCGATGGTATCCGTATGTGTGTTGTGATTGGTGATTGTTACCAACATGGTAATATTCTTGCTTAGATAATTGTTATTAGCCATCGTAGCGAACGGAGTGAACCAGCTTTTTCAGACTACTAAAACTGGAAATAGACAGACACTTTGCAAGGAAAACCTCAGTAAATTGTGATCATTAGAGCAGACACTAAACCAAAATGCAGCATGGCATTTATGAAGTGCATGAGGTACAATGTTCATCGGAGATTCAAGTGTTATCAAGAGAGCCTATTTTGCAAATTAGTATGAGACTGTCAATTGGCTGTTTCCATGCCTGATTTACACTTTGAGGAAGCGTTGTTCGGTACATGTCCTGGTTTAACGTTTTAGATCCTGAAATGGTTCATGACCAGTAATCTACAGTTTCTGAAGGCAGTAAAGGATGTAGTAATACACACTTCCTTGCATGGTCCCAAAATTCAATATGTCCGAAATGTTAGTTCTTTGATCTACAGACAACGCATGCGTATATTCAAATCTAATGTTTATATAGTATGTTATTTTAGTACTTTCAAGTTAGCACCGAAAACCACCGGTTCCATTCACTTCACTCCACCCACACTCTAATGGTCGTAAACTGCATGTAATCCAATTCAGCACCTCACAATGAGAATTAAGAATTTCCCTAGACAGTTTCACATATGCCATCAAGGTTGTGTTGCTCTTAAAGGTATATTGGATACATTACTGGTAACATCACGCCGCCGAAATGGGAGCCAATTGAATTTCCCAAGGACACGTCGAAGCAGCTTACCACGGCTGACTTGGGCTGACATCGAACCGGCTACCGTTGGATTACGAGTCCGACGCTCTTCCAGCTGAGCTACCGCGGACCCCAAACCGTCTAGAGGAGTTTTATTTCATAAATGAAACAATGAGCTTTTGAACTTTTGTTTTTGGACACTCAACCTTAGCGTTAAATTATCACTAAAGTCAAAGGTCCAAAAACCAAAAAGTTAAGGTCCACGTTTAGCACAAATGCGTCTACTTCCAACGAATACATTCATTTAAAACATCAACTCTGATGAAAAATCAATGCACACGGCCGTGTCAGAAACATGAGTGCAACAAGAACATCATGGGAAAAATAACACTTATTCGTGAACGTGTGATTTAGGGTCAAATTGTGAAGTCAAACGATAGTTTGGTGTTTTACGGAAACACACGAAAGTTCTTTAGTGCCGAAACAAGCATCTTCGCTAGCCAATGTTCCGATGTGTTAACCTATGCACAATTTGGCGGATCGATCATATATTTCAGTTTTTTTAGCCCTAGTGACATCCATTGGATTTTATGAGTTGCCTCACTTAGTATGTAATGCCAGCTAACCAATAGAGTGTAATATCGGCGCATTGTACATCGACCGAGAATGGTGTATTCAGTTGACTTCAAAAGGGTACTTCGTAAGTTTAACATCGAAAGCTTGACAAGGTACCAGAGAGAAGCCATTACAGGTGTATTTGGGAGAAAGGATGTATTTGTGCAAGCACGGACCGGCAGTTAAAAATTACTTTTTTTTCTACTCCATTCCAGTTGTGTGCTTCCCTTTTCTCGATCATGTAGGAGCAGTGTTCACATTTTCATTTGATTTTGATTGGATGCGGTGGCTTACCGCTGCATCAAATGAAATTCACAGACCCGTAGCACTGAAACATTCGATCAATCCGCCAATGTGTAGATAGGTTAACATATCGGAACCTTGGCTAGCGAAGATGTGAAACAAGTGGAGCAATATGCCATGCACAAGACACTATGGATAGCCGACCTGAGCTAAAGTAATCAGCCAGGCTAACTACTGAACCACTGAGGCACAGTGGAATGATACGGGATAGTATCAAATTCAAATGACAGTCATTAGCGTTCTGCCCAACAAATATAAACTGCAATTAGCCTTGACAGTACCCATGGCCGTGTAAACAGTACATTATTATTACCAGCTCAATGTGGGTGCCAACAGTCGAATGGTATAGAAAGTAAGTCTAGAAGAAATACCTCTGACCGAGATGACCATGGGTTTTGATACCCAAGGGTACAGTTGTGGTTTGTTCTCGTTTTTGTTAGCATGTTTAACTTACATATTAAGTCCTGAAACCCAAACAAAGAAGAAAACTAATTTGTGGCTGCGGATAAAAATGAAGAATAAAAAAGGAGAGACATGACATACTTTTTTTGTAAACCGACAGTCTGTTGGAAGAAATTGGTTTCATGGGAATGGATTTGTTTTAGTGTGGTGCTTTACAGTACAGCAACACACGAAGGTTATATCAAGGCAATTAGAGGAAGGATCATTGACCACAATATCCGAGCATGGGTGATCTTAGGTAAGATTCAGATCTGCACCCGTCCCATCGCGAGTACGACACGCTAACCACTGAGCCACGGTACTTGTGGCATCCACCTAGAACAAGAACAAAAATGCAAAAACGGAATACTAAACTACGGAATACTAGTGCAAACTTGTTGAAGAGGGGTGATGCCAGAATTCAGGTCAATATGGATGTAAAAGATAAAAGATATAAAATGCTGACTTGTGACTTGTTTATAGGCTAGTAATAATCATCATCGGCTTAGACTCCAACAGTCAGCAAATGAACCACACAGCCTATCAAACTGCAGGAATCCACTTTCACCAATCACGTAATTTAACCTTCCGCACTGTGTATAATTTGACTCCTTTCTTGTGCTTGATATATTGGTGAAGGCAAGTTACGCTGGAATTTTACTTCGTTTCCTGTGGTATCTAAAAGAATTTGTTCACGCGTCAGCAACATTTGTACTGTTTCCAAGCTCTCACCTTCGTGAAATCTTGTACTATCTCTTGAACTAAAAGCATGTAATAAAATATATTATACACGAGAAACTATTATATATTTTATTGTCTTAAACTGTTGCTGTCGGTGTTCAATCAGTACACTAGACTGGTACTCCTTTATTGTTCTGATTTGCTTGGTTACACTTATTAAAATTTCAGTAAGTAAAAGTGTCGACGACAATCCATTTTTCTTTAAACGATCAAAATCCGTCCGTTACAAAGTGTATAGTTCAAACCAGGCTCTGATTTCACCCAAATATTTTCCTAGCTTTATCTATTGAATGTAGATGAGTGTCTTTTCTGAATTAAACGCCTATGTTCTGCACCTAAAAAATGCAACGATTGTTTAACAGTGTCACAACTAATGATATATACTATCCTTACTGTCAGTGAAAGGTGACGCAGCGCCATCTGGACACAACTGAGGAAATAACTACATATTACCACCTGTAAATACTCAGAAACTATTACAGAAACTTTGATTTTTCTAAATTAGACCTTGCTAATTTCGTGCCTACATATCGTAGATAAACCACTGAATGAGATCAAATGTCTGATCTATGCATACACTACACTGAATATTTCCGGATGTACGGCATAAATAAATTGCCGTCTTCTCCCTACTGAAACGTATGAACTCGCCTGTGCCTAAACGAACAAAGATAACCGCTGACGAATAATACGATACATTTGAGGCAAAAGTTGGGCGTGGTGATATTTTGTCTCTGTGCCTGTTGCCAGACGAAATTCCTTTGGAAATACTACCACTATCAGCTCTTCAAAACCTGCACACCTTTTCTCGCCAGTAATGTAATCAAACAATTATATCTGAATGTATGACGTAAATGTGTGTACAGATGGACAAAGCATGCAAATTTGGTGCAAGATTGAAGAATTCACGCGCTTCCAAGGAGAATTCTTTACACAAAGACTTTTGCATAAACGCCTGAAGGAATTGGCATGCATTTCTCCACATTATATACATGATACCAACATAATAACAAGAGGTCTAAGTGAGCCTGGGGTAGCTCACCTTACTAACAACTAGTTAACAGTCAAATGAAAGAGATGGCCAGGAACTAGGGGTCAGAAAAATGCTTTCTGTGGAAATTGCATGTTATAAAAACATTTGTTTACACATTTCTTTTTTTAATTGTATCTTTACCTATACTGAACACAGTATCATCATTTGTCCTGTATTTAAAAGTTTTTATACGGTTGTTCTTTCTCCCAAAGAGTGGTTTTAGAAAAGTCTTTTAAAGGTTCTTCTAATGTTAGTAAAGGCGGTCAAATTTGATGACAGGAATAATTTTGAAAAGAAAAACTGAAAGCCCTTTATGTCAGAATGTTTTCACTAAAATTTGATCAAATTCCTTTAAGAGTTCTCTCTCTCTCTCTCTCTCTCTCTCTCTCTATATATATATATATATATATATATATATATATATATATATATATATATATATATATATATATATATATATATATAACATGTGTTCAGTATGTCAAGATATTTTAAATTCTAATATGAAGAAGAACGTCAGGCATATTAGTTAAACCGGAGTCCAGTACACTGTAACATGTCCATTATAGTGAAACATAAGGGAACTAACTCCACATAAGACAAACGTATCTATTTTCTTCGAGATAGAAAGGCAAGTTCAGGTCATTTCGACCTAAGCATGGTGCAAATGATCAATAAAACGGTGTCTCTATTTTCTCTTAAGTCATAAATAGGACAAGATCTCATAAGATTCCTTTTACTCGGATGGCCAAGCAAACCCATATATGCTCTAATTAATATATATCCATTCAGAGATTGGTTCTCATTTGTCCATGTAACTAAAGGGTCCCCACGTGTCCGAGTGGTCTAAAGCGCTGGCCCTTACCGATCACTGTCCAGACTTCACAAGTTCCGGTTTCTTTTGAAAACCGATCACTGCTCTTTAGGTATTATGGGATTGCAAACTACAAGCTGTATTTACTTACCTCAGAAACAGAAGAACTGTAAATTACTCAACTCCGAAAATGAAGATTTGACAACGGAAGTGCTTCAATAAGTATCGGCAATTTTACGTATTGCAAAAACGCATATTAACACACTTTAGTGGAAAGAATTGTTCTTAATTTAAAATTACTTCCAAGAGATATATTAGATTGACTTCAGTAAGACCTGAACATTTACAAAGTAATGAAGTCACGTGTTTGGAACAAATTTGTTGCTCTTAACATATAGACGTGACCTCAGGGTTGGTCGCGTAGGGATAATATCCAAAATTGGATAGTAAATCGCCATATAGCAGAGTTGCTTATTTAGCGACTATGGCGCAGAGTTATCACTGTCATCTCACCTCTGTCCGCGTGGGTTCGTGAAAAAGTTTGCTAGTAGCTTCCCGTGAGTTGAAAATGGAGTTCCCCCGGGTTCTTCCTCCACAAGTTATTCTGTCAGTCATGTATTGTGTGCCGAAAAATGGCGTTAATCCCAAAATAACAACAACCCTATTACTAGTACAGTGAATCCTATAAAAGCTCACTTTCAGCAGTAGCAGATATACTCAGCAAATATTTGCAAAGACATGCCGAAATCTGTGTCTTATTATCAGACTGGCTCAATGGTATATTTCATGTGAAGACACGTGTTGGGAAGCTACAGAATATAACGAGTACATTCTGAAGCATGCTGAGTTTTGCTTTGCTTAATCTATTAACTGAGGATAAGCTACCAGCATATTACAGTTAACTTAGATGGCCAGGAAAACAATACACAAGCATCTATCAATTGTTTCTTTTTTAAATGGAATATTCATAGGTATTAGGTTCTACAGTTGGTTACAATTTTAAACAAAAGCTGCACATGTAATTGATAGTTGCTCCAGAAATTAAGTTCATCTCCTTATTGTAAATATGTATTGTAGTTCATTCCCGTCCAAAGTGTAAATATGTAAAGTAGTTCATTCCGGTCCAAATTTTTAATATGTATTGTAGTTCATTTCGGTCAAATTGTAAATATGTATTGTAGTTCATTCCTGTCCAAATTGTAAATATGTATAGTAGTTCATTCCGGTCCAAACTGTAAAAACGTATGGTTCATTCCGGTCAAAAGTAAGATAAATGTAAAGCGTTATTAATTATGATACGAGATTTTAACGAGTCTTTCTAAATTAATTATTTAATTTTTATCATTCATTATATGGGATTTTCAGATTTGGTTTCTGCACAAAGAATGGATATAAATTGATCAACACTTAATACAGTGTAATAGACATTCTGGACCATATTAAAACAATTGATGATTAGACCCTGATTACATTTTTTTTTTTCATTTAAACTTCACACATATTAGAAGTTGTCTCTGTACTATGTAGAATGCATTTTTAATGTTCAGAAAAAACGTGTGAGAAAGAAACACCGCAAATCAGCATTATTTTAACAAGCTATATGGTTGCCTTTCATATCATACAGATATCAACCAAACGAACTTTCCGCAATCCTTAAATTCGTTCTCATTTTACATAAAAAGACTGAAGTCATATTTAAATAACTCTTGTGTAAAAACAGATCCCATGACAAAGATGCATTAATTACTATCATTATATATATATATATATATATATATATATATATATATATATATATATATATATATATATATATATATATATATATATATATATATATATATATATAGTATTCATATGAAACCATTAACGACTAATTTCTATCAATAAAGACTAATAAATACAACCTTGCTCTAATGAGCTGTTTAAAGTCCTATAATGGAACATATTTAGAGTAGCGTTTCTACTAAATTGCTCCACAGATGGCGTTTGAAATCGCTTTTCTCAAAACGTTATGACTTCTACATGGTGGTTTCCGCAATAATCTTGCTGATACACCTGTTCTTGTTTATACGTCATTTTCAGAGGAATTCTGAGTAATGTAACAGAAAATGTTTATACAATTTAAGACTTGAACTAGCAGATCTAGCATGGTTATTTTTTAAGTTACCACTTATTTCACCACAATTCAACTCATAAATGACTTCCATGACAACTCCAAATGGAAGCTGACGACAGAGTCAAATGATCTATCCTGGTGGAGACATTGTTTTACAACTTGAGTAGGGGGCACTTTGGCGTTTCGACGTGTATGATTTAAGGTCTTGTAATGCAGGAGATCTATCCAGTGTACATGGAAGCTATTCCAGGCATGAAAAGTACATGATCTGTGATTGTAATATACAGGCTGCAGTCCTGTTACTGGCGGGTGAAAACATTCGATTTACCCAGGTCCTATCATTTCTTCTGACTTAAAATTCTTTAATGTTACAATGATGAAAGTTTTAAATTTAATATGAAAACATCTTTTGAATAAAGTATTGCATGCTTTTTAAGATTAACTTTCTTTCCTATATGAAATTTTGCAAACTGGTTTCACTGAACATTACAGTCAAAAGAACTAATGCGATAAGTCAGTTCCCTTTTCAAACGAAAAACCTTATCCAAATAACGGCTTCTGATTCGCGGAGTGGCTGTGCTGACGTAACGGTAAAATCATAGAAACCCACGTGGCGCCAAACTGCACTTTAAGACAGCGATACGACTGCCCCGTGAGATCAAAAGAGAGGATATCAGTCAATCGGCATCTCTACAATGTCTATATAAAAATGGTTTTGTTATTCTTGGCCCCCCATCAATCTTTCTCAGATAAAACTCACAGATAAATTAGCAACAACTATTTGGCTTCACGATAACATGTTTTATTTGTATGTAACGGAAATCGTACGCCCTTCTCTCAACGCCCTAATGAACGCAGATTGATGCGCGGCCCTGTTTGCTACATGTTTTGGGACCATAATGAAATACTTGTACGGGCATCTCTTCCAGATTAAAGCCAGTGCGATTGATTTGCTTTTTATACTGAAAAAAAAAAATCATGGTTTTAACAAAGCATAATCGGTGGATCAAGGCCAAATTCCTTTTAAGTGGCTAATTTTCTATAAATAAGAATA
>JAECUM010010740.1:0-41158 GCA_016617855.1 Megalonaias nervosa | reverse complement strand
GACAAGGATCCATAATGGCAGAGACTATATGGCCAAACTGTGTAAGACCCCCTCCCCCCGCAGCACTGTGTCACAAATGCTGAGGGTAAACCTCCATGCATATATTCTTCATTATATGGTAATGACATTTTGACCTAAAATTGTGTCTATCATGTCAATTCCTAACATTTACAAAACTGTTCAGCGGCATTGGACGCCGGAGTAGGTTTTCGGTGCATATTATCTAAATTCAGGAAAATCACCTAATCGAGTGGGCGACTATTATGTTTCACAAAAAGAATAATTATCATAAAAACATGGAGAATTTCATGCATTTCATAAAAAAATAAGAAGAATTAGCAAAAAGAAGTTAAAGTCCGATTGTCAAACCTAAACACTATCTTTCGGGCCCAATACGCCACTCCACAGTTTTGTACTTTGCATAGGGTCTGAATTTCTAAATAAAAGTGAATCCCGATATTTCACCTATAGGGTCATCTTGAAGTCAAGGAATGCTGTTAGCGAGAATCATCAGTATGTAATAATTGATTTGGGTATCCAGTTCAGTATGATTAGCACACGGTTTGAAAGTAAAACCATGATTAGCACACGGTTTGAATGTAAAACTATGATTAGCACACAGTTTGAATGTAACACTATGATTAGACACACGGTTTGAATGTAAAACCATGATTAGCACACGGTTTGAATGTAAAACTATGATTAGCACACGGTTTGAATGTAACACTATGATTAGACACGCGGTTTGAATGTAAAACTATGATTATCACACGGCTTGAACGCAAAACTATACTTAGCACACGATTTGGATGCAGACTATGATTAGCAAAAGGCTTGAACGCAAAACTATACTTAGCACACGATTTGGATGTAGACTATGTTTAGCACACGACTTGAATGCAAAACTATACTAAGCACACAATTTGGATGCAGACTATGATTAGCAGACGACTTGAATGCAAACTATACTTTGCACACAGTTTGGCTGCAGACTACAATTAGCACACGGCTTGAATGCAAAACTATACTTAGCACACGATTTGGATGTAAACTATGATTAGCACACGGTTTGCATGCAAAACTATACGCTTGAGACGAATGCCAGAGTTTGAAAAGAAAAATGGTTATCGATTGTTTGAGACGACCTTGAACAGGCATAGCTGGTCAGAATTTAGTCAATTTTGCAAAGAGATAGGAAAATTCAGGTATTTCAGTCTGCAGGGTAAAACACTGAATTTCGGTTATTTCTGATGCATTTTTCCTAGTTCGCAGAACGGAATAGAACAAAACTTTTGTTAATGAAAGTAAATCTCATCACACACTTAAGTGTCATATGAGAATACCACACCAGCTGCACTCTTATATAGTGACGTCACTAATTTATGGAGATACAGATCACATCCACTGGGTCACATATACGATTAGAGCAAGAATAAACATTCGGGGGAAATATGAAAACATTTGGGTACATAAACATAACATTTTAGGACATAATACAGTGACTCTCCTGGAATTTACAAAAGTTATTGAAGAGAAAAAATAGTATATCATTATGAAGTCTGAAAAGTTTCCAATTATCAAATAGCACAAAATTTATGGTGTGTTCGTTATTAGAATGGCAAATTAGGCATGAGTTGGAGCATTTCACGTTTATTAGTGGCAAATAGAATTTGTTATTTTACAATAAAAGGTTTGCGGTAAAAATATAGTTTTAGAAACTTACTTCTGTCTTTGTGAAATTTGAGACAAATGAACAAATAATGGCGCTAGTCCCTAATGTAGCTTTTATCACAACGATGATATCTTCTTTCCTCAAACAGAGTATTGTACCAACGACCTGTATCAACTGGAGTCTGTGATTGAAAGTCCTAAATTTTATCAATGTTAAATGATTGAAAATCCTAAATTTCATCAATGTTAAATGCAGATTTCTAGGAAGTAGTAATGAGAAGTTTCCATGTTCAAATCTTCTTTAAACCAATGATAACAATTTCCCTCACAGGATAGTTACCGAAGATGGTCTTTTTGTATATAGAGGTCTTTAAAAGTTTATGTGCTTTGTTTCTTTCGGATTATTAATAAAGTCTGGTCTTCCAACATTTATCAGTGTTCCTTAAGCTATTTATGCAATTTTGAAGTATTATCGTTAGCATTGGTCTCGTGAAAAAAGTATTTGATAGAGTAGTATGGATAGTGTAGTTCATTTACCATTGATAGAGTAGTCTGGATAGTGTAGTTCATTTACCATTGATAGAGTTGTCTGGGTAGTTTAGTTCATTTACCATTGATAGAGTTGTCTGGATAGTGTAGTTCGTTTACCATTGATAGAGTTGTCTGGATAGTGTAGTTCATTTGCCATTGATAGAGTAGTCTGGATAGTGTAGTTCATTTACAATTGAAAGAGTAGTCTGGATAGTGTAGTTCATTTACGATTGATAGAGTAGTCTGGATAGTTTAGTTCATTTACGATTGATAGAGTTGTCTGGATAGTTTAATTCATTTACCATTGATAGAGTAGTCTGGATAGTGTAGTTCATTTACCACTGATAGAGTAGTCTGGATAGTGTAGTTCATTTACCATTGACAGAGTTGTCTGGATAGTGTAGTTCATTTACCATTGATAGAGTAGTCTGGATAGTGTAGTTCATTTACCATTGATAGAGTAGTCTGGATAGTGTAGTTCATTTACCATTGATAGAGTAGACTGGATAGCGTAGTTCGTTTACCATTGATAGAGTTGTCTGGATAGTGTTGTTCATTTACCATTGAAAGAGTAGTCTGGATAGTGTAGTTCATTTACCATTGATAGAGTTGTCTGGATAGTGTTGTTCATTTACCATTGATAGAGTTGTCTGGATAGGGTTGTTCAATTACCATTGATAGAGTTGTCTGGATAGTGTAGTTCATTTACCATTGATAGAGTTGTCTGGATAGGGTTGTTCATTTACCATTGATAGAGTAGTCTGGATAGTGTAGTTCATTTACCATTGATAGAGTTGTCTGGATAGGGTTGTTCATTTACCATTGATAGAGTAGTCTGGATAGTGTTGTTCATCTACCATTGATAGAGCAGTCTGGATAGTGTAGTTCATTTACCATTGATAGAGTAGTCTGGATAGCGTAGTTCATTTACCATTGATAGAGTTGTCTGGATAGTGTTGTTCATTTACCATTGAAAGAGTAGTCTGGATAGTGTAGTTCATTTACCATTGATAGAGTTGTCTGGATAGTGTTGTTCATTTACCATTGATAGAGTTGTCTGGATAGTGTAGTTCATTTACCATTGATAGAGTTGTCTGGATAGGGTTGTTCATTTACCATTGATAGAGTAGTCTGGATAGTGTAGTTCATTTACCATTGATAGAGTTGTCTGGATAGGGTTGTTCATTTACCATTGATAGAATAGTCTGGATAGTGTTGTTCATCTACCATTGATAGAGTAGTCTGGATAGTGTAGTTCATTTACCATTGATAGAGTAGTCTGGATAGTTTAGTTCATTTACCATTGATATAGTAGTCTGGATAGTGTTGTTCATTTACCATTGATAGAGTTGTCTGGATAGTTTAATTCATTTACCATTGATAGAGTAGTCTGGATAGTTTAGTTCATTTACCATTGATAGAGTAGTCTGGATAGTGTAGTTTATTTACCATTGATAGAGTTGTCTGGATAGTTTAGTTCATTTACCATTGATAGAGTTGTCTGAATAGTGTAGTTCATTTACCATTGATAGAGTAGTCTGGATAGTTTAGTTCATTTACCATTGAAAGAGTAGTCTGGATAGTGTAGTTCATTTACCATTGATAGAGTAGTCTGGATAGTGTAGTTCGTTTACCATTGATAGAGTAGTCTGGGTAGCGTAGTTCGTTTACCATTGATAGAGTTGTCTGGATAGTGTAGTTCATTTACCATTGAAAGAGTAGTCTGGATAGTGTAGTTCATTTACCATTGATAGAGTTGTCTGGATAGTGTTGTTCATTTACCATTGATAGAGTTGTCTGGATAGGGTTGTTCATTTACCATTGACAGAGTTGTCTGGATAGTGTAGTTCATTTACCATTGATAGAGTTGTCTGGATAGGGTTGTTCATTTACCATTGATAGAGTAGTCTGGATAGTGTTGTTCATTTACCATTGATAGAGTTGTCTGGATAGGGTTGTTCATTTACCATTGATAGAGTAGTCTGGATAGTGTTGTTCATCTACCATTGATAGAGTAGTCTGGATAGTGTAGTTCATTTACCATTGATAGAGTAGTCTGGATAGTGTAGTTCATTTACCATTGATAGAGTAGTCTGGATAGTGTAGTTTATTTACCATTGATAGAGTTGTCTGGATAGTTTAGTTCATTTACCATTGATAGAGTTGTCTGGATAGTGTAGTTTATTTACCATTGATAGAGTTGTCTGGATAGTTTAGTTCATTTACCATTGATAGAGTTGTCTGGAGAGTTTAGTTCATTTACCATTGATAGAGTAGTCTGGATAGTGTAGTTCATTTACCATTGATAGAGTAGTCTGGATAGTGTTGTTCATTTACTATTGATAGAGTAGTCTGGATAGTGTAGTTCATTTACCATTGATAGAGTAGTCTGGATAGTTTAGTTCATTTACCATTGATAGAGACCCTAGATCCTATCATTCGAGATCTGATACTTATATCGACAGGTTTCCTTCCTAGTTTTGAATAAAGGATATAAATGGGAGTACTTTTTATGAGTTAAAAATGTTTCTTAAAAATTTGATATGCAATAATTGTATTTTTTTTTCCTCTTCAAATTCCCAAACTTCACACCCGTTAATTAAAATTGGTAATTTAGCATGATCGAAAAGATGCAATTGCAAGTCCATGGGAAAATTGAAATGTATAATTGTTCTGAATATTTTGTTATAAGTTTTTCGTTTCTTTGAATCTGACAGTAAATTTAACGCCTATCTATGAACAAAAAAAGTTCTACAGAATGATCTGCAGCTGCACGTTCAGCAAGCCAGACACCTGCAGAGATGTATAATCCATGGAAGATGACCTTCGTTTGGGAAGGCCATTTTCTGCGATTGGTGAGCGTTATCAAAGATTCACCGAGGGACAGATAATTTGAAAGCCGCAACGCGGCTGCAAGTGTGGTTTTCCAGTGTGTGAACAACATACCAAAAACCTGTATACAAAATTGTATTAAATTGCATTAAATACTTGGATAATCAGACTGAGAATGTATGTAGAAGTGCATGTGGAGTACATTGAGGATATAAACTAACGCACTGTTTACGAACTAATATTCAGAATATTTGAAATACCTCTCGTATATTTTAGTTGAGAGGTTTATTTTTAGATAAAAAAAAAAAAAAAAAATGTAGGGCATGTAGTGTCAAGCGTACGAGTTAAAATGATTACAAGTTGAAAAGTCTCCCAAGTTTCAAAAGTATGTCACGCTGAGCTATTTTTGAAACTGCAATGTGTTGGTCTTTTATGATGCATCAACATTGAAGGTTTCATGAGTTTTCGGCTGACGGTATGGAAAATATGTATAATGAATTTTGTTGATAAAGTCAATCAAGCGTTAAACCTAGGTCAGAGTGAGCTTAGTTTTTGAACGTACCGCAAAAGATCCATCAGTATATAAAAGCTGAAAGCTGGAGAAATAGCTGTAGAGATATAGGCCGCAAATTTTGTAGATATTTATTTATTTTGGAGGTGGAGTGGAAAAGTCACTCAACCATAGAAAGATCGTCATTGTCATCTACTTACGCACCGTTGAGTAAAATTTAACGAAGAGTTTGATGGATGTAGACCTTCTATTTCAAAATCTTTGAGGTGAAATGCCTTTTCACAACAAATATAATTGATACGTCACAGGGCTCTACGTTTGGCATGTTCTTGATGCAGTCATTTAGATATATCAACATAAATGAAATGTAGTGAATCTTGATGTAAAGGGGTCGAAATTTGATTGGTATGTTATCTGAAATCCAAACGTTACTCAAGAGTAAAAAATAGGTCACCTTGACCTACATTTAGTATGGGATGTATCCACATTTTGATGAGTAGAGGTAAAAGAATACAAGACAAGGATGGTGCAGCAAACAATCCTCTAACAAATATTAAAGTCACAAAGGTGTGAAAAATAGTCAATACGACCTTATTTGGTATGATAATGTTACTGTTGTTGAAAGCAACCAAAACCAATTTTAATGTAAGTGAAAAAACAAACAAACATCTGAAGTGATAAAAGTCCCTCATGTTAAAATGTCACAGTTATCTTCTTCTGGCGTGAGTGAAATGCTCTTACAAACTATTTTGATAAGTTTGGTGAAATTTTCTCCAATATATAGATTTTATAGTGAATTTCTAATTAACGCATAACCAAGTGAGCATATATGCAAAATTATAATTCCCTTGCAAGTCTGTTGGCGCAGGTATACAAATTTACTGAAGAAATAGCAACATCAGTAAAAACATTAACAAGGAAAAGCGATCCTTATGTCCAACCCAAGCATAGCAGAAGAGATATTCTATAGTTTCGCATCATAAGGCGAATTGTTGTTTGTTTCAGTTTAAATGTTACCCAGTTTAGTACTTGCAGTTCCCTAATGGATTCATTGTTTAAGAATCCCATGTCTTGAGGCACTGGATTTGTCCATCACTGCTTACAGAAAGGACAAAGACAAACGCTTAGTCGCATATTAAAAGGCAAACTTTATGTTTAAAGGTTGACCCGTCAAGGCTAGAGCCTCAGGGGTAAAGTTGCAGATATGGAAGCGGACAGTAAGATAAGACTGGACTCCAGACGTGTGTGGGAAAACCTAAAAGACAAACTTGGAGATGAGCTAGATGAAAACAGCACTCAAGAGGTAGGGTAGCAATGATAATAAGTTTTTCTATGTTCATGGAAAATTCGAACTGTAACATTTTCATTTTCCTTCCATTAATTGGAAACACAAAACTTTAGATCTTGTTAGCCATATATTTATGAGCTTCCTGCATCCTGACATTTGAATGTTTTTCTATTTAATAACCCGCAGCCATATTTGATGACAGACCGGCATGTGTTCAGATATGAAACGATGTTATGCCAAGATGCTCTAACATATTTATTGTAATATTGTGGAGCAGTTATAGTTTTCAAAAGATGTAATTTCAAAGGTTATTTTTTTCTACATTTTTTTTGTGTAAAAGCGTCAATATCTGAAGGTGGTACGGCATCTTTTATATAAACTTGAAAGGCATTTATACTAGAATGCTTTCTTTCAAATACGGGCCCATTATGGTCAACATGTTTTGAGAAATATAACTTTTTATGGTCATGCGTCTGCCTTGCTTCATGTGATAGTCAACTATTACTATTGTAAATTTCGCAAAAACTACTTGTCCAAGTTTGACAGATCCGCATCAAATGTGGATTCCGTTATTAAAAATATGAACACATTCATTTAAATGACTTCTTCTCCAAAACCGTTTAATAAAACTAACCTCAACATAAAACTTCCTGGTACAAAACCCTTTCAAATTTATACAAATGATGCCGGTTCGCTATCAGATATTTCCACTGCTACTAAAGATAGAAGAAAACAACAACAACAACAACAAAAAAAAAACATCAAACAACTTCTTCTCCAAAACCAATGAATATAATTTGACCAAATTGTATAGAAAGCATCTCGGCATTAAGACCTTCAAACATTAATACAACTGATCCTGGTCCGACATCAAACATGAACAAAGTTATTAAACATTGAAGTTTTAAAAGAGACAATATGACCAGATTTTGGTACAGCCATACTTACTAAGAGCGATTTTACCTTCCTTCAAACAACGCCGATCCACCATCAAATGTAACAACTGCTGCTATAAACGAAAAAATGCAAATGGTATCTTCTGAAGAAAAAAAAAAACGATCAAAAGAATTTGAAAAAAAAAAACCAAATGTACAGAAAGCATTCTGGCGTAAATGGTTTTCAAATTTTTGCAGATGACGCCAATTCATCATCAAATATGACTGTTTTTGCTAGAAATATAAAACAAAATATTTAGACGACTTCTTTGCAGATATTGATAAGCAGAAATTGACTCGAATTTTGCAGAAAAGGGCATTCCGCTGATATAAATGATTCAGATTTGTAATAAGATTTGACAACTGCTACTAAAATTGGAAATTCATTAATGACCTCTTACAAATAACCGCTCAAAAGATTCTATTAAATTTTATATAAATCTTTGAGGCATTAAGGAATTTTAAGTTTTTATAATTTATACCAATCTGGCATCAAATATTGCTGAAGTTACTAAAATAGAAAACCTTTAATAACTTCTAAAACTAACTTAACAGACTTTGGTCAGATGTAAAAGAAAGTGTCTCAGGTTGAATGTCTTTCAGATTGATACATATGATGCTGTTCAGCCATCAAATATGGATCTGACTGAAAGTAAAAAAAACAAACAAACAAAACAACAAAAGTCCAAAATATTTCCACAACTTTATCTAGAAACAAAACTAATCGCTTAACAGTATTTGACCAATTTGACACCAAGAATCCTGGCATAGGGTCCCAATATTGGACACATTATCCTGATGTACTGTCCAATATGGATGAAGCTACAAAAAAGTAAAGATACTCTGAAACAGTTGCTTTATAACATATACAATCAACATCACATAAGCGTCTTACTGAAGAAGATTTGTTCTTGCAGTTTGAATATTAGGCAAATGTCATCCATTTCAGGGCAACTTGGGTATCTTGTTTTAGTAGTAGTGGTCATGTTTGTTAGCTGATCAGCTTCATCTATATCAGGTTGAGAGGTCATTAAACTAGGATGCTTTCTATAAAATTCGGTTGAATCCTGTTTAATGGTTTCTGAAAAAATAATTTAATTGTTTTTCAACTTTTAGTAACAGCGGTATATTTGATGTCGGATTGTCATAGTTCGAACAAACATGTAGAACGTTCATCATAAGATGTTTTCATTTAAATTTGGTGAAATATTTTTCAGCCTTTTTGATACAAAAGTTCAGTAGCAATCGAAATAGAAATCGCGCAACGCAAGGGGATATATTTATATTGGTATATGCTGACTATTCTAATTTATATAACATTGATTTTAGCCAGTTTTGAATTTAAAAAAAACCCCATTGATTTTAGCCAGTTTTGAATTAACAAAAATGATTTTAAATATCGCCAGTTTGTAATTAATAACGCATACTTTTATAACTATTATTTAGTTTTTGAAAATGTGTATCATTTAAATAACAAAGACTTCAGAAGTAAAATTATGAAACAAAAGAACAAAAACTAACTGGTATAGACCCATAGCCATATTCCGGCAACTCAGTTTAACGCCCCAGTAAATCCCATTATTTTAAATATATTGAAAGAAATTACAATCTTCTACAGAGAAGACAGTTATATTACATACAAGCTATTACACACTCATTAATGTATACACTTTAAGATTTGACAATAGATACAGAGCACAGTGTAATAACAAAATCTGGCAGAAATAATTAAACTGGGCAGTATGTATGTCGACAACTAGATGTGGAATATATCATTAATATTTATTAGATAAAAGTATATCCAGAGCTATTACAATTAATGTACAAGTTTTATGCTTACTTTCAGACACGAAAAATACCGTAATCTGAATTATCAGCGCTGATAAAGGTTTACATATAACCCACACTAGTAGAGAAATATCAATTATGTATTAACTATGTATTAACTATGTATTATTTGTATTAACTATGTATTAACTATGCATTATTTATATTAACTATGTATTAACTATGCATTATTTTATACAAAATAAAAGTTAATATTCAGAATTTTCAGATAAACAATGAACTTGATTTAGGACAAAATCAAATACCCCCCCCCCATTCTACATAATATAACATATAATCATGGAGAAATAAGGAACAAATACAAATTAAATATGCATAACAAATGAAACATTTTTAGAGGATACGAAGAACAGTTAAGAAAATAGAAGCCTTTTGAAAATTCCCCAAAATGTCTATTCTCGATCATACGAGGTAAATACTTCAAGGTGTTATAAAGTAAATGAAAACTATTTAGGCATTAAACGTGTGCATTTGAACAGTTTCACTTTATGTTACTTAAATAGCAACATACATTACTGTGGATGGAGAACCTGACAAAGAAATATATTTCATCAGTTATATTAGTAACAAAAAATGTTATCGGTAACTTTCATTACAGAGAATATGTATTGATGTCGGTTATTGCAGCATTTCAAGTGACCTTAAACATTGTTCCTGTACTCTAATACATTAACAATAAAAATGAAAACAAAACTACAATGATACAGTTGGTTTCTGTAACCTAGAAATTATCGGAAGAGAGTTAAGGACGGAATTACATTGATATAGAGTGCAAGCAGTTACAAACAACTACCAGGAATAGATTAAACATAAGCGATAAAGGTTCAGATTTGTTACTTGAAAAATACTGTGAGAGAACGCAGAGAACGAATTTTGTCTCTCTCTAAGACAAAAACATCTTGTTTTGAAAAGACAAAGAGTTTTACGAATAATTTAATGACAACGGCATGGAAGTTAATAGGACAAGTATAACAAGCACTTTTCAAATCTGCAAAATAGGAACAATGTATTCATTTTACACTTGACATAAACAAATGTCTAACGTTTTACAGGGCTGTATTTAATTTACATTTGCGTGAAATCATAGAATTTTCAAAGTTTCTAGACCACTAAAGCAGCTGATTTATACCGATATAGTCTTCTTTAAATCAGATACCGATGGTTGTTAGGACTGACAACTATATTTAAAATTAGGATAAACAGTGTTAGCACTATAGCAAGAAGAATGGTATTTTCCATAGATATGAAGTCATTAACTAGTTTTAAAATGTCAAACATCGATTCAAGTATTTAACTAATAAAGTTGTAGCAATTTACGGGGCTTTTAATTTTGCCTGTTGACAAATTATCATTTGTTAAATACGAATTTTATGTATTTATTCCTTTCAGTTATAGAATCAGGGAAATAAAAACAGGCATTCAAGAATTCCAAATAAGAAGTTCAAACAATATTTATTTAATCTCAACACAATCTTGCTGAGAACGTTTCACTCAGGTATTAATTTCTTACATGAACATCATCAAGGAAAACCAAACATTCTATTACTACAGTTTCCTGCTAGTAAAGGAAAAATTCGTGAATCAAAGAATGTTAATCTGTCTCGCAGAGTTTTGACTCTTGGTCTTGAATTTAGGAATGAGCAGAAAACTTTCACCTTCTTCTAATGAAATGTAACCTGAAAATATGAAGCTGGTATAAATTAGCGAACACTGAAAATGCCTTGTTTTACAGGCCTTAACATTACTAAAAGACAATCTGTTTCTCCCGAGGAGCTTTGTCTTGGACGTCCGACATCCAAAACAACTGCTGGAACACCTAGAAAACAGCTATTCTGAGAAAGAATGTATTGAGATCCTACGTCACGTGTTCCACATCATGCAATTCCATGTGGATTCTGGCAGACACAACTTCACCGAAGTCATCGGCGAGTACGAAAAGCAGCTCCCTGGGGATCGCATGACTTTAATTGGTCGGGAAGAAAAAATTCAGGATATGATGAAAAGCTTGGTGGAGAACAAATGCAAAGGTAAATCTGTTACTGATAGAACTCATATACACGTAGAAATCGAAAACATGTAATCCAAATTATATATTTAGAGTCGAACTAATCTTTTTCTCGGTAATGCTTCGGAAACTTCACTTTGTCCTGGCTATATGAATTTTCTTTCATCTGTTCCAATATTTGTAACAGTCTATCTAGAACAAAAGCTTTTCAAATTGAACGTTATTTCATATGCTTCTGGTCCAATATACAGAATATGACGCCATTCTTATATTTTGTGTTCATTGAACTATATTTAAATACTTGTTTGCGTGTTAAAGAATTCATGTTCAATGCATATGGCGGATCATTCGATGGTATACAGCAGACAAAATGTAATGAGCTTAACGGTAGAATTTAGAAGCAATATTTAATTGAGTTAAGTTAGAACCATCACTTTTAGAATGGAGAGCAAAATGAAGAAGCTGAACAAGGTACATCATAATGAAAAAGAAGTATATTTTGATCAAGTTTACATAAAATGTATGATAATTTAAATCAAGACAAAGCCATATATATATATATATATATATATATATATATATATATATATATATATATATATATATATATATATATATATATATATATATATACGGTGTCATATTATTTAGCTACTTTTATTAAAGATAACTATCTAATTTGGCCAGTACTAAATAGTTACCGGTTATCTTTAATCATTTTGAACAGAAGTTGGATCATTTAACTTTTCACATACAAAAAGTAGTCAAGTGATCTTTGATTAAAACTTATACTACAGAATAACATTTCTGTGCAACCCGAGGGGAGATAAATTTTAACTCTAGTAATCAAGGAATCGAACCTAGTTCGTTTCTCTCCAAGTCGCGAATACATGCTGTTAGGCATACAAGTTTAGGTCTGCCAGGCCTGTTAGTAAATGCCTTTATATACACTCTTCCCGCATAACCTTGAATTTGTCATCAAAGGTCATCCAGACTGACCTCTCAGAGCTGTACATAACGTTTAAAACCAGGCCACCAGCTACTGAGAGGCGGACAAGGTTCCAAATGAAATGGAAATGGAGACAAATTTTGTCTGTCGTTGTTGGGAATGAATCATGTCAGTCAGGTGTACGTACCACTCGAAATAAAGGTTCGGACTAGACAGGCTGGTTGGCATGTGACCTTATGTACCTTGATCGGTTCATGTGTTTCGTATGTAGCCACTTTAGTGATAAAGACGCAGTGAAAATCGTACAAAAGAAAGTATTAATGTAAAACTAAATCCCGTGTTTATAATGAAAATGCCAAAGGTTCTGTGTAAAGGTTTTGGTACGTCCTTAAAATTTTATGCCATGCAAAGTTTCAAGGAACTTAACATGCTAAAATAATTTGACATTTAGACATCTTGTTTAGACCTGTTCCTTGACCGGGCAGAAATCAGCATAACTATGAATGTCCTTTCATGAGAGGGTTGTTCGTAAAAATTGTATCAAAGGATGTATGTTTCCTATGACATGAGTGATTTATTTTTAAATGGCTCGACAGAGTGTATTGTGTTATAATTGAAATTATGTTTTCTCGATATACCTGACACTTAATTGTATGTGCTTATCGATTGTTGTAGGTATTTGGCTATACGGACTGGGTGGGATGGGAAAGACTACGCTTGCTGAGGAAATCAGTTATCGTTTGAAACACGATCACAACTACGGATTGATAAAAATAGACATGAGGTATGACAGCCACCATTCTTTTCCACCCTATTTAAAACCTTTATTGATATTTTCATCTTAATGAAAGTTAAATCAGAACAACAAATTGAAGAGATTTCAGGACAGTTGTATGTTTGTATGCATGTATGTATGTATGTATGTATGTATGTATGTATGTATGTATGTATGTATGTATGTACACTAAAATGGTAAATACGTAACAGTTTTCCAACATTTCGAAGTAATCAGGCTCTTCGTCATTGGAAGAACACCTTACATTAAAAAACTACACATTAGAAGTATTTAAAGGAAAGTGAGTCAAGAACTGATACAAAGAAAACTCTTTTAGAACGGTATATGAAAGGCATAGTCCGTAAGGAAGTTCAGCTTTTATAATATAGAAAATGTATAAAAATGTATATTAATCAAAGTTATGCTGAAAGCAAATAGAGCTTGAAATATTCAGCATTTGGGCGAGGGCACCAACACTTTGTGATGCGTATGTCATGTATAAACTATATGAATATTTTGGTGTATCTGATACAGTTTTACTCACTTTAGGGGTAAGGAAAGCTTAGTTGATTTGAGCCAGGCAATCCTCATAGCACAGAATCAACTATGGGGAGATATTGGGGACAGGTTGAATCCAGAGGAGTCCTCCGCGAGATCTACTAAATCATCCATTTTAAAGTTACAGATCCTCCAGACTCTATGCAACTTTAGCCATGGTATGATATGTCTAGAAACTATGTCGGTATTTTTGTTTTGTACATAATAGTCATAAACAAATTAAAAATAGAAGCCCCTCTCTCCCCCAAATTACGACCTTAGAAGCATTAACGTTAGCACTATCTTCCCAGTGCTCGAATACGCAAATAGATTTAAATCTAAATATGATGCAAACTTATTAGTCAATGGTTTCACTGATCAGATGAACTTAATACTCAAAACCTATTTGCCCTCTTTATTGTTCATCTTGTGCCACTTTTCTGTAAGTATTATCAGTGCAGGTCATTCGCATTTTCTTTGTAAAGGTGTAACGGAATTAAGTATTATGTAATATTTAAACAAACCCAAATTTATTGTAAAGTTCAGAACTCTGATGCTGAATATCTTCATTGATAATTTCAGTGCTCTCTTGCTTTGTACAAAATAATAAATACATTGTCTAAGTTACTTTTATTATTTTAATTTTCTTGTGTTCATTTTGTGTGCATATGTATGCGTGTGGTTGTATATATTATTGTGGCCTTTGGGGAAGTTATTCTGCGTTAAAAGCATCAAGATTTGGTGATCTGGCAGTTGCATCCAGTTTAACTACATCAAAAATATTTTTTTTTCTTCTCAAAGCAAACAATATATCCTGTATTCTAAGATCGCTCTGATTTGCCTGATTTTTTTCATATAAATATGTAAATGTTGTGAAATATTGTTAAGGTCAAGAAATAAAGTTATTTGCAAGTTACCAACAATAAAAATGCGACGTGTAGAATATATATGAATTGTACATCGTGGAATATTTATTAATTGTATAGTGTGGAATATGTATGAATTGTATAGTGTGGAATATGTATGAATTGTACAGTGTGGAATATTTATTAATTGTATAGTGTGGAATATTTATTAATTGTATAGTGTGGAATATGTATGAATTGTATAGTGTGGAATATGTATGAATTGTACAGTGTGGAATATGCATGAATTGTATAGCGTGGAATATGTATGAATTGTACAGTGTTGAATAAGTATGAATTGTACATCGTGGAATATTTATTAATTGTATAGTGTGGAATATGTATGAATTGTATAGCGTGGAATATGTATGAATTGTATAGCGTGGAATATGTATGAATTGTATAGCGTGGAATATGTATGAATTGTACAGTGTTGAATAAGTATGAATTGTATAGCGTGGAATATGTATGAATTGTACAAGGTGGAATATGTATGAATTGTACAGTGTGGAATATGTATGAATTGTACAGTGTGTCAGTAGTGGTCACCAATAAAAGCAACGTAGAATAATTTAGTTAATGCAAGGTGAGCTTAAAAGCAAGGATCTTGAAAGGTGAAATATATGATATATGGAACAAGCGATCGATTTCACTTATTTATTCCTTGCAGACTTTGTTTTGCTACTCGATAATCTGGACGACCTACAAAGAGAAGAAGGAGAGAATCTGACGTCGTATCTCAGAGATTTATTCTCAGGAATCTCAGAATTAGGAGACCAATGCAAGGTGCCACATAACATTAAACATAATGTATTTGCAACCTTAACAATTTCTCTAGAATATTTTATTCTACTTTTTCGTTATGACGATTCTCACTGATGAGTAAAGCAAATGATGATCGGTCAACAATTTTCCATAAAGTATTTGTTGATACACCTCCATATCATTTCACGTTTCATGTTTTCATTTTACACTAATAAAGTTAATTATATATTTCACACATTTTATCACATTTTTGGTGAAATTCAGCGCAACGATTATAATAACTTTAAATGCACCGAGACTATTGTACTATGTTACTAACCCTGGCATTAGATACAAAACAATCAGCATAGGTTATGTTACATTCTCTGGAAACAGTTTTATTTCAATGAAATGGCTTGAATATTTAGTGCAAATGACTTTCCGGAACCGACCGCTCCGGTGGCCTCGTGGTTAGAGCGTCCGCCTCGGATGCGGGAGGTCGCGAGTTCGAACCCCGATCGAGTCATACCAAAGACTTATAAAAATAGTATTAACAATTGTCTCGCTAGGCGCTCAACATTAAGAGGTTAGTGTTAGAACTGGTCGGCCTGGTATTAGGATAATGTGACTGGATGGGACAGCATGCTACATTTCTGCTACATGATGCCCCAGTGCAAGACATTACTATAAACTGCCACACTGCAGACATCGTAGCGATATGACTGAAAAATTGTAAAAAATACGTTAAAAATCCAAATCACACACACACACACACACACACACACACACACACACACACACACACACACACACAGAGCTCTTCCTGAACTGGCCTAATAACACAAGTTAACTTTGTCATCCAATGCAAAAGCCACCAGGGTGAAATCAT
Source organism: Megalonaias nervosa (assembly GCA_016617855.1). Lineage (NCBI taxonomy): Eukaryota > Metazoa > Mollusca > Bivalvia > Unionida > Unionidae > Megalonaias > Megalonaias nervosa. The sequence continues at coordinate 24,738 of JAECUM010010740.1, read as the reverse complement.
TAAACATTTCATTTTTTGTTTCGGCTTCAATGCTGCTTGTTAATGTTTACAAGTAAGTTTCTTCACTGGTCATCAGGCCTTCAGGAAAAATGAGAGAAAATATATTATGTTCTTTTATGGACCACAACATCATACACTAACAATTGATATTCTCTATTAGTGTACTGCTACCTTTAAAGGGGAATATTTGGTCTACTGATGTAGGTTTAAATATTACAATATACCTTGATGTATTATAGTCCTGACTTTTCCCAATCTGTTGCCAGGTTTAAGGGACTTTTTTTTCACTTAAATATGTAAAATGTACGAGTACTGCTGCATTTCATTTACATATGCAGTGTACTTGAACCGTGACTTGATCACATCCCTCTTTGTTCTCACAAAAAAACTGTCTGCTGTTGGCACTGACGTCATTTCCGTGTATGTTTATAGTATGTATATGCACAAAACGACACACATTTGTTGTTTCCGAGTAAGCGTAAATATCTGCATAGGAATTTGTTGAGGATGTCAAGCCGAGTCATATTAGACCGCCATTTATAAACTACACGTTAATGCATATAAGGACAGACTAGTACAAACCAGATTGTCATAGTATTGTAACATAATCTCGTTTCCTTTATGAGAAGACAAAAACATTAAATAAAATGAAAAAAATTAAAGCCGCACTGGTACAATATATTTTGACACAGTCATATCTCCATGTGATAACACAAAAAAATGTTCACAGGAGCAGTTAGACTATGAGATCACAGGCAAACAAAACACGAAAATATGCATAGAACGAAATAGATTTTTATTGTTTGCCACAGCAATATTTTCTCCCATCCACCATTTTAAATATGGAGTGGCCATGCAAAACGAAATTCGGTTGCATCAGTCCAGAGTTGTGTAAGAAAAGTGGTCTAAAGCACTTGCTATTACAGATCACTGCCATCTAACCTCTGTCATCGACGGTTTCGGTCATTGTGGATATACGAGAAACCCTGCCACTAGTTTCCAAGGGTCGGTGGTTCTTACCCGGGCTTTCCTGGGTTCTTTCTCCGTTAATAAATGTTAAGAAGTATCTTTCCATAGGCTTGACCTATTTATGCGGCAAAATTCATTCGAGATTCCGATGGTTCTAGTCATAAATATTTTCTAGAGATTGGTAGACATGATGTCATTACTACTTCATATTGTTTCTGTTGTATTTGTTATCACTCTAATTTGGCTGAATATCATGCATCCTTCATTTGTAAACATCATGAAGATCTGAAAGAAAATGATGTACATCAAATTTTGTATAATAATCCATCGCTAGAACAATTGTATGGCCATATGTGTTCTTAACAGATTGCTTTAATTACATACCATTTGCTGTGTCGAGTAAGAAAATACACACACTATTTAATATAAACATATTATGCATATGTGCTCTTTAGGTGATAGATGTAATCTTTGTATATATTATATAATCTGGGCCGGTGATCTAGATTGCCAATTAAAAAATCTTAATCCTGAAACATTTGTAAAGGACAAGGATGTAACAAACACGAATAATAGCCAGTAGACTAGAGTATTGTATTATTGATTTGGGCAAGGTAAATGCATAAATGTTTAGGGTTAAAAAAATCCATCAATTGTAACAAATTCAGCAGATACTTGTTTAGTTCTCTGGCTAATGAACCTTAATAGTTTTAAATGTAACTGGTTATGAGCACTGCTTAATTATCACTCAGAATGATTTTTACTCACTTGGTCAAGGGAGTTTGTGGTATTGCCCTGTGTTCGTCCGTAGTACGTACGTCCGTCAGAAATTGCTTATTACAACTTCGGAGTCCATATTACTGATCCGATTTCAGTCAGACTTGGAATATTGGTCATCAAGTTACCATTGGTCTAATACATTGTTAAAGCAGCCATGAAGTGGCACGATAATTAATTCATGATCCAATGGATCTCAGAAATTACAGTAAATCTTTGGAGACATATATGATATTTTTCCTTTTTATTATATAATTTCTCTCCTCCAAGGTTGAGAGATAATTTATTGATATCCGTAAAATCCGATCATTGCTTCTTGTTCCACACATACGACAGTCCACGTTGTGCCAATTAATGTCGCATAAATCCGTATTTTTACTCGATTTAAAGCAAGAAAATTTTCGTAAATGATGGATTTTTAATTCTGGATGACTTTTTAGAAATCATCCCAATCCTTCACACGATTTCTGATGCTCATTTCGTGTTTTCTTCTCTCAAATATCTGTATTCTTTTATGAGTTACTTCGTTTCAAGTTAATTTGTCAGGAAACATTCCCGTGCAAATAAAGTCGTTCGTTGAGAAGTCATATTTTTTTGTGCAGTAAAGATACCAGATATAAAGGAACAGTGACAATGTTTAGAGTAAAAACAATCTAATTGGCGAGAAGTTAAAGAAAATCATTTTAGCCGTTAAAATTAACAATGTTCAACACATATTTCACCCACAGTAATAGTTTTTGCTCACCTGAGAGCTACCAATGGAATCATTCCCATGTAGCTGATCCTACGGGCGACCTTTGAAGCACACCGTGTGACCTCTGTACTGAGAGAGAGAGAGAGAGAGAGAGAGAGAGAGAGAGAGAGAGATAGAGAGAGAGGCAACTGTCATTTTACTGCAGTTTATTCCGTAAGCAATACAAAATGAACCGCAATATAATGAAAATTGCCCTGTGAGTGGTTGCTTGTGCTTTGCAAATGCGGAATCAAGTGTGTGTGTGTGTGTGTGTGTGTGTGTGTGTGTGTGTGCGATTTGGATTTTTATCGTAGCTTTAACAATTTTTCAGTCATTCCGCCAGGATGTTTATATTGTGGCGGTTTGTAGTGATGTCTACACTGTGGCATCATGCCGCCGATATGTAGTTACATTATTCTGATAACAGGCCGACAAGTCATAACACTAACCTCTTAATGCGTAGTGGCAAGCGAAACAGCTGCTAGTACCATTTTTATAAGTCTTTGGTATGACTCGGCCGGGGTTCGAACCCTCGACCTCCCGCATCCGTTTCGAACTATCTAACCACTTAGGCCACCAAAGCTGTCGGAATCAATTGCACTTTATGATGAAAATTCTTCCTCTCTAAATTGTAGATTTCCTTATAAAGCAATATATTCTGTAATACAATCGAAAAATCTCTTGATCCGTATGTCCCTCTTTTAAACTCAGAGAGAGAGAGAGAGAGAGAGAGAGAGAGAGAGAGAGAGAGAGAGAGAGAGAGAGTATAGGTGGGACGACATAGCGATAGTGTTTATTGCCTTTTATTATAAGGGACAAAACTTGTAAAAGTTTCAAAACTATTTAATGAGTAATATTTAACAAATTTAACATTTCCTCAAGTAAAATCCCTATAAGACTGACTAGGGTGCAGTTGCCGGTAGTACGTCAGTCTTTAGTAATTTAACAATATATTTCATAATTAAATTTCAATATTTTGTTTGAGAGGTATAACTGTGCAAGACATTCCATAGGTTGTTGTCACTCGCATAAACTGTTGTAGGATTTTACTGAATTTGACCTTATGTGTACCTTAAACTATGAACATTGATTTTTTTATGAGGACGTAAACATCAACTCCATCGATATATTTTCTAAGACGAAAGCTCATAACTGGGGCGGCCAGCGATTTTCGATTGGATGTGCTCATTTTAATATACACATCACAATATTATACATTGAAGTTTAATTCCATCCCATGCCCAGGGACGGGACTTCTGCTTATTTTGATATACACATCACAATATTATACGTTGAAGTTTAATTCCATCCCATGCCCAGGGACGGGACTTCTGCTTATTTTGATATACACATCACAATATTATACGTTGAAGTTTAATTCCATCCCATGCCCAGGGACGGGACTTCTGCTTATTTTGATATACACATCACAATATTATACGTTGAAGTTTAATTCCATCCCATGCCCAGGGACGGGACTTCTGCTTATTTTGATATACACATCACAATATTATACGTTGAAGTTTAATTCCATCCCATGCCCAGGGACATAAATTGAAGTTTAATTCCATCCCATGCCCAGGGACATAAATTGAAGTTTAATTCCATCCCATGCCCAGGGACATAAATTGAAGTTTAATTCCATTCCATGCCCAGGGACATAAATTGAAGTTTAATTCCATCCCATGCCCAGGGACGGGACTTCTGCTAGAGGTTTCTATATATGCGGGTTTGAAATTTCGGGAAAGAATATGCGTTTGTGAAACGGTGGTTCGTGAAAGTCGAATATAGGAAACCTGTGAGTGAGATATTATTCGTGTTGTCCAATAAAGGAACTAGGAGTATCGTTTCTTGACCAGTCTTTCTCTGAAACAGCGTAAAGTTTAGCACATTATTATTTGCCGCATTCAAATAGATGTTGTTGTTTTTTTGTTCTGTACTAGTGTTTATGCAATCAAGTTCTGAAAGGTATGTATTTTGTTTATGAGAGGGAGAAGGAGGGAATGTGGATGGAAATGTAGCCAAAGTTGCATAACTACGAAATAGCGGCTATTTTGCAGCAGAGTAATTGTGAAATTCAGTGAAATAGAAGGTGTAGTTATCAGTAGAAAGTAATGAATATAAGGGTGTTTTAATTTACTTTCACTGGAATGAGTATGAATACCAACCGCTAGCATGAGTACTAACTTCCAACTTATCGCATCAGTATCAACTTCTACCATGAGTACCAACTTCTAGAAAGTGGGTTACAGTTGAACATAAATGTATTAGTAGGTAATGTGTATTTCAATGAAATGTACAGAAATTGAGTAGCTGCATATACAGTTTAGACAAATATAATATTATGATTTTATATTGGTTTGTCAGTTAAGGATGATCATAACATCAAGGCTCAAGTTTCACAATGCTGTCTTGAAAACTGGAGCAAATATCCATCAAGGATACGATGAAATCTATTGGCGAGAAGAAGAGCTTAAAGGGTTGTCTCAAGAAGATGGACAAAAGCTGGCAATGAAGTATGCCTCACCAGTGAGTAGGATTATAGGACCATGATAATGAGTATTCACAATCATTATACTGTTATTTTTGTTTTGGATTTGGTGCTATTGTTGTCAGTAGAACATCCAGTGAAGCTTGTTGTAACATTCAGAAAAATTGACCTGGTATGAAAAAAGCATGATAATCGTATGTCTTTTTGGCCGCACCTTTAAAATAGACATATAAATAAATAAATAAATAAATAAATAAATAAAGAAATAAATAAATAGTTTTACATTGAAGACGGACCTTAAAATTTTAGTGTAGTTTTTGTTCATATAATTCATTTAGATTTTCATCTTTGCTTTTAGTTTTCTCAATCGAGTGAGCAAAGCCGCGTTACAGAAATTAGCTCGTTCAAAAAGAAAGCAAGAAAATGAACAAAACTGCGACGATTTCCTGGGATGTGGGGTTTCCAGTGACTTTTTAATAATGTTCCAACTTACTTTTTTATTTACAGAGGCATTTAACAGTTAAAGAGAGCTCTCAAGTGGCCGAGTCTTGTAGAGGTTGTCCTTTGGCTATTTGTATAATGTCAAGGCTTATTCGACAACAATGGGAATACCCGGTATCGGATGTTATATCTTCAATTAAATGGGAACTTTCAGACATTGTCTCGTGTTGCATTGAAAAGTCCTTCGAATATCTTGCGCAAGAAACAAAGGAACAGTTTATCCAACTGTCTGTCTTCAACCTATGTCCGTTCAACGTTCAGAATGTCACGGCTATTTGGTCGGATGGAACTTTTCAAGACAGCATTGCCAGGGCGGAGATGTCGTTGCTTCAGTTGAAATACAGACACATGGTGGAGTGTAGGGGACCGTGTGATCCGGGTAACCAGGGTTTGCTGACTAAAGGACATGAAAACACAGTTACTTATTCACTTCATCCTCTTGTCTTCAATTCAGTTAGCACCTTATTGAAAGACAATACATACTTTGTGGACTGCATTAATCTAGCCGAATCCAGATTTCTTGAACTGTACCTTAACAAACTGTTGGAATTTGAAGAGATTCTCGGGTGTCAGCAAAACCATGCCCTTCAAATTTCAGTTTCGGATAAGATTCACTTACAAAATGTATTTTCATTAAGCAGCGCATCAACAGTTCTCAGTCCTTGCGATGTAAAATTGTTGTATTCCCTGGAAATTAAAACGTGCAAAAGATTGGCGATGTTTGCCAGAAGTATTAACAAACCAGAGGACACACGGGAAGTTTTTCAGAGACTAGCAAAAACAAGTAAAGAACTTGGTAACTCAGACGCATTTTTCTTCTGGAGCGTTCAGCAGGCGGAGGCATGTCTAGATTGTGACATGATCATGAAGGCGGATGATATTCTGCGTGGACTGCCTGTTGAAGAGTATTGTAAAGACGACGGTAAAATTGATGTATACAGATTGTTTACAGCTGCAGAATTCCACTATGTGCAGGGAATGCTTTTCAACAAAAAGAAATATTACAGCCAAGCTCTCAGAGAGTTCGATAGATCTTTAGAACTCTATAAGACCTGCAAACCTGATGAGGCTTTTACAGTTTATCACGCTGCCACCATTAATGCCAAAGGCAACGTACATTTCAAATTAGAGGATTTCTCCAGTGCTCTTAAATGTCATCAAACATCGTATGACTTAATAGACAGTCGAATTGGAGGCGGTTTTCACGAACACAAATCAATTTACTTGCACAATATTGGCAGTATATATCATGCAATTGCATTAAAGGACTGGAATAGAAACAAGGAAGATGCAAATGCTCTTTTAGAAAAAGCGTTGGAAAAGTATGATGAATGCATAGAACAGGACTTGCATTACAAGCAAACAGCAGATCCCTGCCATGCTGACCGGCTAAGGATCCGATCCGATATTTACCTGAGGTTGAAACGTTTTCCGGAAGCCATAGCTGACGCCAAAACAGCACTTAAAATTCAGCAATACGTACACGACGCGGAACATCGAAGTATTACCGTCAGTCATTACCAACTTGCTAGGTGTTACATGAAAAAGGCGAAGGAAAACAGGAGCATTGGACTTAAAGGTATTTTATATTTAGGTCCCCATTAAAAACCATCCTTTCGAAAGATGCGTTAATAAAATTTGCAAGCGAGTGATTGGTTTATATACACCGTTATTACCATGTTCTTTGTTTTGATGTGCTCTCGGCTTCCAGCTTTCAAACACACTTTAATAAGCGACACAATCAGCTATTTCTGTAACAGTAGTTTCAATCATTGGCACTTATTCCTTCTCAAGGATTCAGAGAACTGTTAAAGAGCTAGAGTCCAAAGAATTCTGAGAGAGAACTATTAAAGGGGTAAAGTCCAAAACATTCCGAGAAAATATGTTAGCAAAGTTCAATATAGGAGCTTTCTACATCCATTTCATTTGATCATTAACTTTCTCATTTATCTGGAAGTGAAATGTTCATGATACTTATACCTTATGTAACAAGTGCATATTTATTTACAGGATGCAGTAATTGTACATATCACGACGAGATTGTTCCATCATTGTAATTACATTGGCGTACAGTATAAAGAAAATCACTCCTTTTTGCTACTTTTTAAAGTAGAGAAAATGTTTAATGTAAGACACTCTTAACGGAATTCATATATTTTTAACACAAAGAGTTATTTTATATTTTACTCAAACGGAAGGTGTATGTTTAAAAAATTGCAATATCATTCTTGATACAGGTTATATGAAGGTAGTATCATTAATTTCTCGAGATTGTGTGCAATAAAATAAAGTAAAACATGATTAAGATGCCTTTATTAATTTGTAGGAATAGTTCTGAAAGAGATGTAATGCGCGATGAAAGCGGAAATCTGGATCAGTGGAACTTAGGAATAGCAGGAATGTCTAAGACAAAGCCAAAAATTATTTTTTTTTTGAAGTGATGGAGTTTTGCATGTATTACAAAAATCCGTCTGTGACATCTCAGTGTTCGTCAAGAATTGCTTTAATAAACTACTTAGAACATATTTAGAATGAATGGACTTTTTATATTATTTTAGAAGAAGCTGAAATTGACCAGAACGAATGCTGGCTGATGTTTGTTCAGATACAGGATGCTATTAAGAAAGGTGGGTTATCACGTATGGACGAACAATACCCAAATATACGTAAAGACCACCTCAAGCTAGTCAAACGGTACAGATGTCGCCAAGAGCAATGGAAAATTGAGAGATTTTATGCTGTGAGTAAAGATGTAGCGTTGTTTTTATGTACGTTATATGTCATCATTACGTACAAACAAATTAACAAGTTAACATAAGCTTTTTAGACAAGACACATTTAGAAGCATGCTTGGAAATCAATTAAACATGAAAAGGATTGGTGATCGAACAGTCCATTTTTTACGAGGTTTTAATAAAGACAATCATGCTTAGGACAAAAACTGGGGGATATTGAAAGCAATGTTATAGTTTTATGATACAAGGTGTTTTTGATGGATAAATAAATGAATGATATATAAGTTATCAATTTAAGTGAAGAAAGTTATCTGCAAACACTAAGCGAAATTATCCGTCAATTTGCAGTCCAGGTAAACTATTCAGCAGCGATACAACTTAAGAAAAGAAATAATGCATCGTAATTATTAACACATATTATTACTCATGCTTGTTCTTGATTGAAATGGGGGATAACCGGTCAAGCTATGCCGTCTATACTTATTTGTACCCGCTCAGGCCATATGCCACCCATACCCATCTGTGCCCGGACACGCATATGCTGTCCATAAACATCTGTGCCCGGTCAGGCGTATGCCGTCTATACCCATCTGTGCCCGGTCAGGCATATTCCGTCCACACTCATCTGTGCCAGGACAGGCATATACTATCCATGCTCGTCTATGCCCGGTTAGGTATATGCCGTCTTTACTCATCTGTGCATAACTGATTCTATAATGCTTACAATGAGCGTTACAGAGTCAAATGGGAGTTTGTATTTCTGTGATACTTTTGCAGACAGACTTCTAAACCCAAACGTAGATATAGTTAGTACATTGATAAATCTTGTTTAGATAGAACTCCATACTATATTGCTTAAAAGGAATGTAACAAGTACGTACGGTAGAATCTTAGATCCCGAAGGGAAAAGTTTTTTGCAATGTAAGAATGCACAGAAGAAATCATTCATCATGAACAAACAGCGGGTCCTTATAATAGTTTTCATATTTTGTCTGTTTGATCAAAGATCATGTCCTTAGGAAGACCAAAGTCAGAAAAGCTAAACACTTACAAAATTTGATGGATAATACTTTGCTCTTATTTCCTTGAACGTATAGCGTTTTGAAGATAAAGGAAGGCTTGGGGAGTCTATAACATCTTCTAGAGACAGCAGGTTTTCAAGCAGCATGTCGTCGGCTTCTGGCGCAGGCTCGGAGGATAGGTAGTATACCACTTCAACAGCCATTATAGATCTAGGGAAAATTAATTATACCACTTCAACAACCATTATAGATGTAGAGAACATTAATTATACCACTTCAACAGCCATTATAGACATAGGGAAAATTAATTATACCACTTCAACAACCATTATAGATGTGGAGAACATTAATTATACCACTCCAACAGCCATTATAGATCTAGGGAAAATTAATTATACCACTTCAACAACCATTATAGATGTGGAGAACATTAATTATACCACTCCAACAGCCATTATAGATCTAGGGAAAATTAATTATACCACTTCAACAACCATTATAGATGTGGAGAACATTAATTATACCTCTCCAACAGCCATTATAGATCTAGGGAAAATTAATTATACCACTTCAACAACCATTATAGATCTAGGGAAAATTAATTATACCACTTCAACAACCATTATAGATCTAGGGAAAATTAATTATACCACTTCAACAACCATTATAGATGTGGAGAACATTAATTATACCACTTCAACAGCCATTATAGATCTAGGGAAAATTAATTATACCACTTCAACAACCATTATAGATGTGGAGAACATTAATTATACCACTTCAACAGCCATTATAGATCTGGGGAAAATTAATTAAACCACTTCATGAACCATTATAGATCTGGGGAAAATTAATTATACCACTTCATCAACCATTATAGACGTGGGGAAAATTAATGATACCACTTCATCAACCATTATAGACCTGGGGAAAATTAATAATACCACTTAAACAACCATTATAGATCTGGGGAAAATTAATAATACAATTTTATCAGCCATTTTACATCTCGGGAAAGCTAATAATAATGTTTTTCGCGACAACCCACTCCCTCACGCTCTTTGTTTCAATAAAATACTGCACCATGTTTTTTTTTTTTTTTAAATCTTGTTCATTAAATGTAAAAGTAAAATATTTTCAAAGTCCCTAAAACTGGCACTGTCTTTCATTGTCTCATAACATTAACCATCAGTGTTCTCGTGTTCCCCAAGAGAAATGTCCAGTTGTTCTCTTAAGCTCCACTGAAGATTTTGTTCTTTAATTTTGTGCAAGGCAAACGATGATCAGTGTAGCCTGTAAAGAACAGTTAAAGGATGAACATTATCAAATTAGAAAATAATTTGTCTACCAATTGTAGCTCCATGTCTCGTGCATATTATATTTAATTGGTTGTCTGTTTTATTACATAGATGCTACACTTTACATACTGTGTCTGCGGTTTTTTATTTCTAATTTGTGAGCAGGTTAATCTATCACATTCTGTGAATTTGATGGGTCTAAGTATGCCTATAGTGTCATTTCGAAGTATTCTTTGTACTGTTTAGCTGCGATCGTAGGAATTTTCCTTGCGTCGTCTACTGTAGTTGGTTATTTAATGCGACCAGTATGACGGCCGTCTGTACACTTGGAGAACCAAACGGACAATGGAAACAAACGCGCCACTTTATAAAGGAACAGTAGTGATGATATATCGCAGATGATGGCCCATTTACACTGAAATAAATTTTTTTTCTTATTCCTTATTCATTTAATAAGGGATAAGTTACCAGTTACCGATTGAATGAGGAATATGTAATCCCGGCAAACAATTTGCAACATCGTTTTGGTTGCTTATTCCTTATTTCCGATTCAGTAAAGAATAGGTCACAACTTACTGCCGACGTAACAAATGCCAAAAATCAGAATACTGGTAAGGGCATTCATAGCTATTGGACCACGTCGACCTCCACAATATTCTGAGACGAAACAATTAGTCTAGCTATTTCAGAGAAATGCGAGTGTTCTTATTTGTAGCGGCTATATAAAGCTGGAAAAAGGGGATGACCGATTATATTTAAATTTTCAATGACGTGAACCCTTCCTTAAAGTATTTTCACCTGTACTACTTTCTGAGAGTTTCTAGTTAACGATCGTCTCCATTACAAGAACGGTAAGAAAGACATTCCTCGAGCCGATTGCGAGGTATTGCTATATAAATATACATTTGAAATTCACAAACGGAACATACCTTCCTTAAACAATTTTGACACGGACCCATGTTTGACATCGTATCTCAGGCTTTATTTTCGGCCCACAAAGCAAGTACAAGCAAGTCTTGACGAAATTCGTAGAGAATAACCAGAAAAATAGGAGGGTCCTTATTGGTGCTGACTGTGCAAAGAAGGTGCATAATGAACAAATTCTAACAAGAATTTGCGCCAATTAAACCCGTACTTAAAGGTTTTAATTTCAACCATGGTTTGACAGTGGTTAGTTAGGGATATCCTCCAACAGTATGGAAAGTATAGAAAAAATGTGTCCAGCCGATTTCGAGAAATAGGAAGCTAAATACATGGAAGCCATAACAAAGCAAGTAAGAGGATTAAGTCCCCAATTGGATCGAAACAGCCCATCCTCAATTCATTTTGACATGGATCGTCCTTTGAGAATTTATATCTAGGGATATGTTGGACCCACAAAGGAAGTACTGAAGAAATTTGTCCACCGAAATCCGAGAAACGGTATGGTCCTTATGGATACCGATAATATAAAACCGAGACAGTGAGGACCAACGATATCCAAAAATACGTGAAGCCCCTTCTTAAAGAAAGTTAATTTCAACCTATGTTTGCAAGTTTATAGCTAGGTATCTGTTCCAAATACATCGTAAATTTAGGGAAAAATCTTCGAGGTTGACATATAGGGAGATAAATATTGGGGTCCGGTGGGGCTGGGAGCTATAATTCAGACCGCAGAGGGATTAAATTTTACGTATACGTATGAAGTCTAACATGTCCTCCTTCATGAACATAGACCCTTTTTGACATTTTATCTCTAGCAATATGTTGAGCAACAAATTCAGTCACATCGAAGTTTTCGAAGACGAGTAAGCGATTATTACTTATTAAACCGGTGACTGGTTACTTATTCCTTTAATTCTGAATAGCTGCTATCTAAAAATATTTTAACTTGTTAAATAAGATCTTCTGTCAATTCGTACCTAAGACTATATTTATTTCACACAGTAACATGTATGTACGGCGTTTGAAGCAGCAATAAACATGGTTGAAAGTTTGTTTTTTTCTTCTCTCTATTTCTTTACGTGTATCTCTTAAAATATCAGCTATGTGATAAACAGAATATCTAACGAGTAATGCTTTAGTTTTGAATATATGAATCTCGTTGGATAATTTCCAAGTTTGCTCACCAAAAGCTGGAAATAACTCAGTTGGATTCATAAATTCAATATGAAATCAATACTCATTTGGGATCCTCTGTTTAGTAGTTTCTTTCGTAAACCTACCTTCACCGACAGTTCTTCACGATGTATATGAATGGGATAATTGAAAAAGGAATGCCTGTTTCCCAACACCTTTTTAATATGTTGTGTCACTGAAAATGCATCGGAGGTTATGATAATCTTAGTATCGATAAACAACTAACAACTAACTTGGATGTTAGATCTGGACCAACAACAAAGGATTTTTAAGAAGTTGTATGGATCAATTAAAATAAGTAAATCAGAAATAACCAGGAATACTGTTTAGCGTAGTATCTTCTGAAAACTTTAAAGATTTTTTTGAAAGCTTAAATACTTCATAACAGTGTAGTTGTTAATGAGATAGTCACTAACTTATAGCAGGCTGAATGTGTACATGTGATATAGCACAGTTAGTCAAGGCGTCAGACCATCTGTGACTACACGTGCTATAGTTAAATTAGCCAAGGCGTCAGGCGATCAGTGTGTACATGTGATATAGTAAAATTAGCCAAGGTGTCAGACCATCTGTGTCTACATACGCTATAAAAATTAACCAAGGTGTCAGACCAGCACTGTGTACATGTGGAATAAAAATATTATCCAAGGTGTCAGATCATCAGTGAACCATATCGCTTTATGTTCCGACACGTTTAACAGTCAGGACGTTATTTTGTAATAAATCACATATAGCCTGGATTTGGAGACTGACAGCGATCCACTGGAAGTCTGAATACATAACATTTACCTGACACTTGGTATTAGGTACGTGGAGCTTGGGAATCGCTGTTCATTTATTCAGTGTAGTAATACATTTTATTTTCGGAATTGTTCATTTATTCATTGTTGTAATACATTTTAGTGTGCACTTCGGTCGGCAGGACAGCGGAATCAGCGAGTATTCATGTTCTGGAAGCAGCCAGACCAGCCTGGATGTCATGCATAGTATCTCTAGTTTTCAATCAATGTCCCTCGAATACGGTCCTTCCATCGAGGAGGAAGTTCTTATGGACGACGATTACACGGATGATGAAATTCAGCCTCCACCGGAGGTAGTCCGTCCAGACGATATGTGTAAGTAGTAGTCATGGGCGTTATTCTAGCTAAAAGTTTCACGGCTAAAATACAATTTCGCTAAGTCTCGTTTTTATAGATAGGGAATTTTATTTCATTTGCTGCATTTTCCTTTGTCTAAAGCAAAATGATGGTAAATAGATATGAAACGAAAGTGCACATGAGAATCACATATCTTCTACGTAGGCATGGAAATGATAAGTAGGTAATATATGAATGTAAGTGACACTAGATAAATTTCAAATAGTCTGATCTTTGGGCATGGGCTGTTCCACGTACAGCAAATAGAGTAAAATGATTTTGCTTAATTTAAATTACTATTCAGTCATGATTTAATATGTTACCCTGTAATGAACGAAACTAAATATGGGGATGTGATTACGCGATTACCTCATTACTATTGCAAAACACCATCGAGTTCAGTAACACTTCCTCAACTATTGGATTTTCAGAGATGTGGTCCAGACCTACGCTATATCTTACTACTAAAACACAACCATAATAACGTAACTTTCACATCTTACTTCTCCATGATACAGAGTTAATACAGTGGTACACTTGTGGTACTCTGTAATAATCAGTCGAGATGAAACGGAGGAATACTCGATACAAACGATGAAGAAGCTGTTAATTTAGCAAGCAAATTGATTGGGGGAGCCCAAAGACGTATTTTTCCATCTCTGCAGAGTTGATGATTACACTAGCGTAAAGGTTGTAAGCTCATAAAACTCATGTAGATTCACCAGCATACTTAAACAAAACGACACAAGATTTGACAGGCAAATGAAGTCTATAGTCAAAATAGGATGTAAACATAGTCAAGATGGAGAGAAATAAAATGTTGTTGTCAACCAACCAAAACAAAATGAGAGAGTTATGTGCAGAGCTAATAACTGTGCAATTATTTAAATGCCTGTATACATATTTATCTCACTATATGTGAGTGACATTCCACTCTGCAGCATAAACCAGTGCAGCAATGGGTCACTTAGTGACATATTTATGCAAGGTCACTGTCAAGCAGAAAAAACAATACTTGCTTGATTTATCTGTGGGTTGGAATTACACTACGGTAGCCTCATATCCAGAATGTAATATTCGATTTTCTCTCGGCAATACATACTCCACTGTGACTGTGGTGTTGCATACTGAAACAGTTGACATATGAATACTAATGTATTTACTCCTGTGAGCTCTTGGTTTCATTCCTTCACTATTTAATCGACGCCGTTACTATATTTAATCAATTAGAACTCATCATTTTATCATTTAAAAAAGAATACAGGGTATTTATCTCTGAAGGTCCTCTATAATTATTGGCCAATATAATCATCAAATGGTAGTAGATTTTTATTTTGGAGAAATTACTACCGTATTTGATACATTTATTTTCACGACTTTTAAACTCTATATTAATTTATTTAATTGTATTTCAAATGTCCAGAAAGCTTAAGTTTATTCATTTTGAATATAAAGACCTACACCAACGCGCATTCTGTTAAAACGTCCCAGGGCTTCCTGTTGTCCTTTTCTCCCCTTCCTCCACCCATCCCCACCTTTTGTTGCATATTTGTCAGAATAGCAGATATTTTGTTATTCTTCAAATTATTTACCCGTAAAGTAGAGTTTCTTGTATTTAATGCCAGTGACCCCTCCTACCCCCTTCCTCCAACACACACACACACCATGGCAAGGGGATATTCCGAGTCACGGATGTGAACCAAAGTAGACAGAAAATAAATACTGCTAAGAGTGGTGAACAGGAAGAAAATGTAGGTTGGGCAAATTCAAATCTACCCGAATATATCATATTTCGTTACGTCTGATATGATTCAAGAATACACTAAAACAAAATATCTTAGATCGGTATGCCAGTGAGAAAAATGACCCCCTGCTATTTTTCCCACGTCACTGAAATACCGACAAATTATTCTGTCGAGCTACTGATCTAATGTATTTTGTCTAGTATATTCTCAATTCGTATCAGATGTTCTTTCGTTGAAATTCTTTTTTAGCAGACAATGCATGACTAACTTTTGGGTTCATATAATTTGAATGATAATGGCGTAAGGTTGATAGTACTACTGGTATTGCACGATATGACAGTCAAGGCCGGACAAAAGGTGGAGGAAATGGATCAGTTGCCGCTGGGCCCCCGCAACGTAGTGAAATATTTCTTGTTTTTCTTTTTTTTTTTTTTTAAAATGAAATCTTTTATCTTACTTATTTATTATGTATTTTCGGGAAAGAAGGACATTAAAATAAAATTGACCAGTGCCTACAACTGCCTTAATCTGACATCAGTGATGGTAGTACCTATGCATAAAACTAAGATGTTATTTACTGTAGAGTTGGATATTCTTGATGTAGAACATATGTTAGGATGAAAATTAGTTGTGTTAAAAGCAATTAACAGCAGACAACGGCATGAAGTAAATGTATGTTAAAAAATGCTTGCATGTTAATATTTACATGTTACAGAAATAATAGGCACATAATCAGCTAATCTCGGCTTTAAAATGGAATCTAATTATGCTGTCATGACATGTAGTCTGATTGTGAACATGATGTATTTAAAACTAAAGTGTGGACATGGAGTTCTGCGAATCGAACCCAATATATATATATATATAGACGTACATCATACCTTTGGACTACGCAATCATTAATGCCATACACTTTTTTATTTCATCTATATGAAGCTTAGTGTACTCTGCTGCAGCGATTAGGATTTTCTCAATTAAATATTTCTGATGCTCAGAGAGCTATATCAGATGTGGCTTTGTACTTGTTTGTAAATCAATAAAATACTCGTTTCAAAGTTCGTTTCCTCACTAACCATTCCAGTTCCAAATATAGTGATTTTGAACAAGCCACTAGAGAATCAAAGCACCAATTACCGCACTATCGTTACTTCTAATGCCGTATTTTGGATTGTTGCAGAGACAAAATGTACTTTTTATTGAATGTCGATTATATCGGCCACTTCAAATTGTACTGTAGACAGTCTTGAATAAGTGGCGGACGTGCGGTAGGCCTAACTGGTTCTGTGCGGCAACCCCTTTGTCTACATGTACATGTATATCAATCACTTTCTGCGATTGGATCTTTTTCACCAAATATTTCCAAGAGAATTAACTCTGTTCCACAGTATTGCATACCACTGTACATAATGCTATTACTGATGTATATTTGTCATTAATACAAGTCGGATACAAATATGTGATAAGCCAAACTGGATTGTCTGTATCGTCATACAACAAATCGACTCCAAATCAACAACCCCCGGCATTAGTTGTGAATAGTTGCCATAATTTCTAAATAATATGTGTCTGATAAAGTAAAACTGCATTTAATTTCATAATTTACTCATTTTTAGGCACAATAATTGCAATATCAAAATGACCTACAATGTAAACTGTAGCTGCGATAAAAGCATTACTCTTGCTATATACTGTATTATGTTTCGAGAATATGCAGCTGATCCGGTATAAAAATAATTGATAACGACCAAAGTTCGGTTTTATATGCATTTCTTGCACGTGTTTTGAACAAATCGTTTTGTTCTAGGAGCTGTAAATTAACGGTAATAGACAATTACAAATATGGATTTTATATATAACATTAAATATCGCATCAATACCCGTTTATTAGTTATGCAGACATTAGAATCTAACCATTTTCTTTGAAATTAACTTAGCCCGCTAGAGTAAAGCAACATACAATTTTCAGAGATTTCAACAGAACTAATAAGGAAAACTTCTTGAAAATTTCTTGTTGTTTCCTGACTGCTGAGATCGTTTAATTTGCATAAATACTTCGCAGTCAGCTACATTTTAAAGATGTTCGGCATCCTCCACCTCACATGCGGCCGCCGATGGTGTCATCGCACGCGACAAGTATGAAAACTGCACCGTATTCTAAAAAACAAAAGTATGTCTATATAAACTACATAAAGAAACCTTTTAAAATAAAGAAAATAAAGTGTGGACATTTTCTTCGGCCATTACAGAGTTCTAGAGTTCCTAGTCCTTTTACCTCTGAAAGGATTTTGGCAAATTCCACTCACGGAAAAAGAAGAGGAAATTTCGGCATTCGTAATTCCAGATGTACTTGTAAAGTAATGCCATTTGGGATGAAAGGTTCGCCTTATACTTTT
This sequence comes from Megalonaias nervosa, assembly GCA_016617855.1. Taxonomy (NCBI): domain Eukaryota; kingdom Metazoa; phylum Mollusca; class Bivalvia; order Unionida; family Unionidae; genus Megalonaias; species Megalonaias nervosa. The sequence goes on along the minus strand of JAECUM010010740.1, from coordinate 6,820 downwards.
CAACGTTTAGTGATTACCTATGGTCTAGATAATTTTGACGCTTACATCGATGACATCATCATATACAACGACACCTTGAAAGATCACTTGCAAGCCACTATGATATTTTTTGATAGACACACTGATGCAAATTTGAGAATTAATTTAGGTAAAAGTGAGCTTTGTTGTGCTTGTGTTACTTTTCGAGGACATATCGTGGAACATGAACAAGTTAAATCTATAGAAGTTAAGATCAAGGCTATATATGAATTCCCCTTACCTATCAGTAAAAAGCAGCTGATGCAACTTTTGGGTATGGCTGGATATTATCGGAAATTTTTATCCAATTTTTCCACAATTGCTGAACCCGTGACCAATATGTTGATTAAGAAAACCAAGTATCATTGGTCTGAAAAATTTCGATAGGCTTTTGATAAGTTAAAGGCCATACTTAAGAGTGAACCAGTTCTTCTAGCTCCAAATTGCAGCCAATCATTTAAAACATCTGCTGATGCAAGTGATGTTGGGGGTGGTGGTGTATCGATTCATGACGACAAAAATGGTGTAGATCATCCAGTGTGCTTTTGTTCTAAAATATTAAATAAGCACTAGAAAAATTAGTCCACAATGGAGAAGGAATGTTTGGCTTTGATATTCGCTTTGCAACACTTTGAAGAGTATATTAGTTAAGCTTCCTCTCCGATTATTGTATTCAGTGATCACAACCCCGTTACTTTCATTGGCAAGATGAAAAACAAAATTCAGAAATTATTAGGGAGTTTGATATTGCTGGAATGCAATATTGACGTCAGGCACATCAAGGAAAAGATAATTTAATTGCATATGCAGTTTCACTGGTATAAAGTATTATATTGCTTCATGTATATTATGAGTCATTCATAAGACTTTATATTATGTAATTTTTAATCACACGTATCTTTGAATAATAGCTGACTAATAGCTAAAAGAACGCCTTCGTGTATAAATGTTTCTTTTTTATAAGGGGAGGTGTTATGAATATTTAATGTGTGTTCTTTTGTTAGTTCTTCTACATGATTAAATGTTATGTATAATTGTATTTTGGACTTGACCCCGTCCAAAATCAAGTTCATTGTATTCCTGACTAGTAATGTTTATTTTGTAAATAAATAATACATCGTGAATTTTTCTCTATGTGTATGGGTTAAATATTAGGATAATTATCAATGGAGATAAATATGCTTCTTTGGGTCTGGGTCTAAGATATTTGTATTACCCATGGAAATACCTGGTCTTATTGTTTTAGTAAGAGGCCTTGTCTTAGAATGTTCCAGAACGCAAAATTCCATTAAGTGAGGGTGTATTTTCAGAAAACGATTAATTGAGACCTAGGTCAAGTAGAGGGGTTTATAATTTTGTTTACTATAACTCATTCTTGCATTTAACATCTGAGGCATAGTCATTTGGGTGAAATTATGTATTCAAATTATTATTCACTGGAAATACAAAGTGTTCATTTATAATATTCTTAGACTGGACATTAATGTGGAATTATAGTGATTTCAGACAAGAACGCCGCCTCCTGAACTAATTTTGTTTCTTTGCAACCGTTCACATAATCTTGGCTCTTTATTATAAAGACCTACAGGCCAATTTGCGGCCACCAAACCATGATGGTACTAAAGGCGCTTGAGCGCAACTGGATCCTCTACACATTATTAGATGCAGCTTTATCTCTCGATCGACATCTTGAAGTACCAATACCGATCAATTTTAACTTGTGTCTTCAATATATATATATATATATATATATATATATATATATATATATATATATATATATATATATATATATATACATTGTACAAATACAAAAAATATTATTTTCTTTGTGAAGAAAAGTAAGTAGACGTTTGGAAAAAGTGTCTTGTATATCGATATTCTTAATGTTTCATTTAACTCCAAATTTTTTAGTTCCCTATATATCAGTTGTCAAAGAACCGACAGATGATAAATTTTGACTATTTTGATCTGTTTCCCTTTTTTGCTGACTTCGTCTAGTGTCACATCTTTTGATTTGTGATGAATGCTATTGTATCCCTCAGTTAGTTTAGTAAAACGTCAACCATTTGGTAGTGTTTACGTTTTACTTGAAATATCACATTTTGATTCTCAGAGTTCTGTTCAAGCTTTTATCTACAGACAGTTTTCGTTGAAGTACGTTGAAACATAATTGATTTTTCCTCGTCGAGCGAATTGTAGACTCTTCTGTTGTTAAATTTGTTTCACTCACCGAACTGTATCTATTCTAATTCTCTATTTTGCACGATGCATATGCAATTGACGTGAATGTCATCTTCACATTTGTATTTACGTTTCAGAGCCCAAACGTATGTAGAAAAGACATATATCACTGTCAATACGTATTTGTATCGATTGTTGTTTGTTTGATATGCTTATATGTCGACAATGTCTGCTTGCCACTGACCATCCACGTAGGTAATACAGACCCTTGTGTAGGGTAATTCTTATTTTCTTGTTTGCTTGCATAACGTGTTGGTAGATTGTTTGGCTAACCATTCTTTCAGTTATCAGTAGTTTGGTTTCTTTTTGATGCCTTTAGATTGTCCCAACAAGTGGTTTATATTCGTGGTAGTCACCACACTATGAGTATCACAGTATAGGTGGAATCCATTTAAAACAGTTTAATTCATATCTAGAGAATACTTTACGCTTGATGAATTGTTTTTTGGCGCGATCAAGAAGCCAACATAATTTCCAGCTACAACTGTTAACTTTATATTCAGCAGTTTGTAACATTTGTCAATCCTTTCAAAGATATGAATGATATTAGATCGTAAACAAAATTTTGCGATTCCAATTATTGATTTAAAGAGCTATTTGACAAACTGAACTGCCATGTACTGTTTAGAATTTAACTTTCTTGCTAACAAATTCGATCCCATTTTTGATGAATCGTTGTATTTTGCCAATATAAAGTTGCCGATATCGTTAAGTTGTGCAGTAAATTTATTTTTGTACAAATTTGTATATTGATCCACACAAATACGTAATTGAATCCCTCTTCATTCTGCACATTTGTGATCATCCTACTCCAGATTGCTTCTGCTTATCTCTGTTTGTGTCATTGAATCAAATCTGTAAATCAGCACATTTCCTGAATCATTGCAGAACACTCTTTTTAATGTTTATGATGTGTCAATAAGCATTTGTATTCTTCTGACTGCTATTTGTGTGTAACGGCTAACTTTGACCATACTTTAATTCGAAATAAAATTCTAAACAAGTACACTTATCTTTGGATGCAGAGATTGCTGCTTTTATGAGGAACTCGCCAATGAATATTTCTATCGCCTCCCTGAAAACTGCTGGTTAATTACAATGTCCATTTGTTGTTTCATTATCTTGTTCAAAGAATTTCAACTAATTTTGAGTTGCGCTGTTACACTTTATCAGCTCAATTTAACAGAGTACAAAGATTCAAATATCACATTATTATGGTACTCTTTTAGTAGTAAGGTATAGGAGAGGCCAGAACCACTTCTGTAAAAATAACGAAGTAGGGAATGGTGTTTTTTGCTTTTGTGCAGTAGTAAGGTCAGTGGACCCGTGATCACATACATATATTGAGGGATTTTAGTAGTAGGTTATATATGAGATTACGATAAAGCAGTAAATTGCATTAGCTAATGAAACATTCAATTTATTAGTTTTGCATGTGTAAGAGCTCACACGGAATATATTAAACTGTTTTAAGTATAGCTAGCTGCCTCGTACTCTGATATATTACATACTATGTTATAATTGCAATTTGTGACTTTCTATCAAATTATTGTTGATTTGATACCTTTTTCGAGTTCAGTTTTGCTCATTGCCATCTGCCATATTATTACAAACATTTCTCGTATATAGACGAAAGGTTTTCACATACCTGCAAATACCTGAGAGGCATCCATGAGGCAGACACGAGACAGTTATAATTTGCTTATGGTTAGATTATAACATGTTCATTTCCTACGAGATAGCTATACTATTTCAATGGTCGGTCAATCTATCTATCTATCTATCTATCTATCTATCTATCTATCTATCTTTGTGTAGACTACTTTAATTTTGCATCCTAATGATCTTGCTTATTGTGAGGACTTTCATTGCGGTATCATAAATAGTCTACAAAATATTTTTTTCCTCTATTTGGTGATGACTTATCAGTATACTCTTTCCTGTACATGCAGCAACTATTGAGGAAAAGTCGAGAAAACGGAAGCTGTCGGATTTAAACGATTCCCTCACAGATGACTGAAACAAGTATAAGACGGCAGTCGGTGACCACTTATGCATGTAGTATGGTAAACACTTATTTACATGTAGTATGGTGAACACTTATATACATGTAGTATGGTGAACACATATATGTAGGATGTTGAACACTTATTTACATGTAGTATGGTGAACACTTATATACATGTAGTATAGTGAACACTTACATACATGTATTATGGCGAACACTTATATACATGTAGCATGGTGAACACTTATATGCATGTAATGTGGTGAACACTTGTATGCATGTAGTATGGTGAACACATATATGTAGGATGGTGAACACCTATTCATGTAGTATGCTAAATCTTTACAAAACATTTTGTGCCATTATATCATTTTAAAGTTATAGCTTAAAACCCCAAATATGAAATACCTTTTACGTTTCATAAGACCAAATATAATTGCAAATCTATTGCATAGTATATGCTTTAATTAATATTTATTCCTTTCTGATACATTCCTATTGTTTCATATTTCCTAAAAGTTTTTTTTTTAAGGTATTATTGATGATTGCCAACGACAGCGTTAAACAAGTGTTTTTACATGATACTATTTCATTACTGAAATTAAGATATATGCCTAATTAAAGGTTATACTAGCACAATCGTCTAATTAGTCTAAACCTCTGTTTCTCCTTCATTTTGAGTTAATCGTCTTGGTGGGTTCGTCTTCTTTATTGCATACCTTAAAGTGATAGCACCAATTAAAATAATGTAACAGTGGGATTACATTTGATTGCGATAGATTGACTTTCATATTTTGTTTGCATTATACATATACGAATGATCCATATTTATATTATTGTGCGAGTACCAAAATTAAGAAATATGACACCGCTAATGCGTAGCATATAGTAGATATCTATGTATGTGTATAAGCACGCACGCACGCACGCATCTATGTAATGAGATATCAGGACCATTGTAACATTTTAAATAGTACGATCATTTTTGTGCATGGGCTTCGGTCATTCATAAATATAAAAAAGTGCATCTGGAAATTTCCAGAAATTAAAACTTCAGTTCTCTCAGTATATCAACTACTGCAAAAATCATTGGAACCATGATACATAAGAATTTAAGAGAGATAATGATAATAGACCACCCGGACTCTAAAGATGATTATTACTGCAACGAACCAGCCCACTCGTGTAGGTATAAAATACTGTACAATTAAAAATGAATTTTCATTGACGTGGTAATACTTGGTGGATTTTATGTTGCCAAGCAAAATAAATATTACAAGCTTGATATTTAACAGTTTACCAAAATAAATGGAGATTGTGAAAACAAGCAACCTAATTAAAGAGAAATGATTATGGAAAAAATGTGTACCGAACGTAATATTACAGGCACAATTGCTTTTTTTCACATCGTCTTAGTAACTGAGTCCGCTAGGTTGCTGCTTATTGCACAGAATTAAACATAGAAACGTCTGGGGTTCGGTTGCTACAAGAATGCAATTTTGTTTCATATTATTTGAGGACACCTGCTCTCGTCGGTTCATCGTTGAAGCATGATACTGTAAAATTAACTGAATGGCTTGAGTCAAAGGGAGAATAATACAAAGTCAATGTCAATGGTATGAGATGAAATTTCTTCATATTATATGTGAAACTGCGATGCACCTCAATTATCTTGAGAAAAGTTTCATTATTCCTTCAGATTGAATTACTTTTGGAACTCCTAGCTTTTGTTTTTGACGCAAGAGCTTCAGTGAGTGTAAAATTTAAAGGAAGGAATTAAATGACATCAGGCTGATTTAACGAAACAAAAGCTGCCAGCGATAAATCTCACAATTCACCACAATAAAAGCGACGACGAAACCTGTCCTTGGTGGCAGTCAGGTGCACCTAACACTCCAGAGATGGTTGCCTCAGTCATTGACTGTCGGGAGGCCGCAGATAGGCATTTTCTAAAATTTATGATAACGGTCAAATTACCATTAGGAGTAATGTCAATAAAGCAATGAAGAAGAAAAACAATGCTTTAACTTGACAATCGCTTGTCACGTCTGTGAGACAGAAATCATGTCATGGCAAGTACAAAAGATAGAAAAACAACTATCACACTTAAGGCGCATAACCACATAAGAGGAAAATATAAAAGTCATGCATATAACAAATGCATTTTAATTTCCTGTATTATCATAACTTGTATGGATATGATTTGCACATATTTGTTAAGGAATTAGTGAGACATGATTCAGATCGGAAGTTATTAATCATACCGAGCTACTAGGAGAAACATGTTTCATTCAGTACACAGGGTCATTTAATTGATAGAGGAAATAATTATTTAAAGTACAGTCATGTATTTAGACTTAAAGTACAGTCATGTTTTTAGACTTCAAGTACAGCCATGTTTTTAGACTTAAAGTACAGTCATGTTTTCAGACACATATCGGTTCATTTGTCACTCCTTTGAACAACCAGTTAACAATTAAAATGACATGTTTGTCGAAAGAGTAAGATGGTTTGAACAAATGCAATCTAAATATTTAATCAATTATATAT